>JAWRVF010002098.1:0-21049 GCA_036785485.1 Physcomitrellopsis africana
AATTTCGGGCCTTGGTTCTTGGAAACCACTTGGACTTTAGCAACAAAATTTGTTTGGTTTTTGTTTCTTATAGAGTTAACTACTTTGTGTCAAAATCTCAAGTCAATATGACCTCTGAGCAAAGAGTTATGAGTGAAATTGTAACCAGTTTGAATGAAAAGAGAAATAGAGTGAAGGCAAGGTTGAGGGTTTGTATAGGTAGTGCATGTGTGTGGGTTTTTTTGGGTATAAATAGAATTAAGAGACGAATTTGAGTGTGAAATTTGATAGACATGATCTATGTAAGTTAAGGAAGAGATGAGTATAAGTTTGATATTCATTAGTCTTATAAATAAAATATTATGCTCTTTCAAAAAGTCTTATAAATAAAATGTTATGCTCTTTGTGATCAGAGTAGTATTTTGAGTAAAATTTGTTGGGATTTGTAGATATATGAGTCTATTAAGTTTTATAAGTTTGATATTCATTAGTCTTATATTCAAGGAGTTATGAGGAAAATTGTGGTCGGATCCAGAGTTGTTAGAAGGCAAAATTAAAGAAGAAGGATGGAACCTATAACTCAAGTTTGGAAAAGGCTCTTGGAGCAATATTTGGAGGGTGTTTACAACATAATACAAGCTATAAGCCTACCAAACTTCAGCACTTAGGACTTCTTTAAAGAAGAGCAATGAAGGTGTGAAGCAAAAGGGGTGTAGAATCAAAGGCAGCATGGAGGGATTACTTTGACAACATGGTTCTCTCTAACCACATGAGCTATAATCAAAAGGTTTATGGGGTTTGCTTCTTTTCTCTCTTAAGTACCTTTATTCATTTTACTTCTAATAATTGATGTGGTAACTTGAGTTTGGGCTTAAAATTGAGGGTGCGTTTACAAGGCAGAGCCTTATTGGGATTAATAAAATCTGTTTTTATATAATTTCCTTCATTTATGAACTTTGAATCATCACGCCAGAAACTAGGCAAAAAAAGACCTACCAGCATTGCGATAAAACTCTCCTGCGCGGATATATATCTCTTCCACATATCCTCCAATTACTGTTGCTTCAAGTGAATCTTTTCCATTTGAAATTGGAAGGTCTATAATAAAATCCATAGATAATGATTGCCATGGGTCCTTAGGAACTGGAAGAGGTTGCAAAAGTCCATATGGTTGGTGTCTTGGAATCTTTGTTTGTGCACAAATTTTGCATGATTAGATGAATTCTTTCACCAATTTCCACATTTGAGGCCACCAATAGTTTCTTGATATCAATTTCAAGGTCTTATTGAAGCCAAAGTGTCCAGCTGCTAGAAAGTCATGTTGAGCTTGAAGAATTTGAAGTCTTGTAGGTCCTGAAAGAATATATAGGAGATTCTTGAAGTATAATAATCCATTTTTGAATTTAAAATTATTATTTTCTTTCATATGTGTATTTTTTAAACATTGCTAGATGTTCTTTATAAATGGATCTGTCTTCATTGCTTTTTAGATTTCCATCTTGAGATTTGTATCTGTATACGTAGATATTATCAATGTCTTTAACTGCAAATTGGATGGCTTCAACATGATTGATTTTTGTTGATCCAATACAATGTCTCCTATTCTTGGTGCAAGATATGATTGTCGAGAAAGGACATCTAATTTTCCTTGAAGTTTTCTCGGATGATATGTAATTACAAAATCAAATCAAGATAATGACATGCTCCATCATGCTTGTCGATGATTTAGAACTCAAGCACTCATAAAATATTCCAAATTTTTGTGGTTGATATATACCATGATTTTGTGTTGAGCTCCTTCCAACAAATGGCACCATTCTTCAAAAGCATCAACAATTGCCAATAATTCTTTGTCATGGATCTCGTAATTAATCTCTGCAACTGAAAATTTTTGAGAGCCAAATGCTACTGGATGTAGTTGACCATCATTACCAGTTTGAAAGAGTATACATCCCAATGCAAAATCTGAGGCATCTATTTTCAGAATGAATGGTTTTGTTGGATCTGTGTGGACAAGTATAGGAATAGAAGTGAAAGATTTTTTTAGCTTCTTGAATGCTTCTTTAGCCTTATCATCCCAAATAAATTTGTCCTTGCTTGTAAGTTGCGTTAATGGAGCCGCAATCTTGGAATAATCTTTGATGAAGATTCTATAGAAATTTGTAAATCCCAAGAAACATTGTACATCTCTAATTGATGGCGGTTGTTTCCACTCCATAATAGTTTGTATCTTCTTTGGATCCATGAAAATTCCATTTTTTGAAGCAATATATTCCAAAAATTCGACTGATGGTTGGTAGAAAGAGTATTTTTTCAATTTGGCATACAATCCACTTTCTCGTAGTTTCTCTAATACCTTTCGTATATGATATTCATGCTCTTCTTCATTCTTAGAAAAGATCAAGATATCATCCAAGTAGATGACTACAAAGTCATCTAAGTATTCTCGTAAGATATCATTCATCATATGTTGGAAGACTGCAGGTGCATTTGTAAGTCCAAAAGGTATAACATTGTACTCAAAATGTCCATACCTTGTACAGAATGGTGTCTTCCATTGATCTCTTTCTTTAATCCTGACTAGGTTGTAGGCACCTCTCAAATCAATCTTTATAAAAATCTTTGTTTTTCCTAATTGTTCCAATAATCTTGAGATTAATGGTAATGAATAGCAATTTTTTATAGTTATCTTATTCAGACCTTGATAATCAATACACATACGTAAGGAACCATCCTTCTTTTTCATAAATAATATAGGAGCTCTAATAGATGATTTTGAATGTCGAATAAAATTCTTGGTTAGGTTTTCATCAATATATTCTCGTAAGGCTGTAAGCTCCGTTTGTGACAGATTATAAATTAGACCAAATAGAGGTTGAGCTCCATCTTGTAATTCGATTGCACAATCATAAGGATGATGTTTGGATAATATGTCTGTTTTTTTTTAAATCGTCTTAGGTATTGATATTTTCTTAGGAATTTCCTGCTTCAGTTGCTCTGTTGGATCTTTCATTGGAATAACATACAATACAAATGCATCTTTTTTTTTTGCTGCTTGTATAAATACTTTAACTTTAAGAAATAGAGCAGTACCTTGTTTCTTCTTTTAATGTGCAGATCTTGAGGAAATTTTTTACGTATTCCAATCAATATTAGGATTATGTACCTCAAATCAAGAAAATCCAATGACATTAGGATTTGTCGGACATCTAATAATGTTGAAAATAATTTGTAATACATGATCTTTTACTATTACTTCCAATGGTTGGATTTCTTTGACAACATCTCTTGATAGAAGGTTTCGTCCATCAATGACTTCAATGGATGCAAGATGGGTCTTCTTTACAAGTAATAGATTGTGCCTGGTTGCAAAATCCTTATCCATAAAGTATGCTGAGGCTCCACTATCTAAAAAGACTTTAGCAAAAATTTCTTGTTTCAAGGTTCTTATATATACATGAAGTATTAAACAAGATGTTGGATCCAGATGTAAAAAGAGACCTTTTTCTGGTGCTTTAGATTTGGAGGTGTCCAACTGCAAGATCTCTACTTGTCAAGGACATAAATTAAAAAAAGATGCATAATCTAATGGAAACTATATCAAAGAAAAGTCACAAAATGGGAATAAGAAAGTATGTATATTCAAAAAAAATTAGAATGGCTATTGGCAAAGACTACAAACATGAAGACTCTTGAAACTAGACTAGAACCAGGAAAGGAGTTGATAAGAGTGAAGAGGGCTTTACTTTAACCTCTATAAATACTATCTAACTAAGAACTACGTGGCGATATTCTATAGGATCTTATACACGTGTCTAATTTGCAAGACATGTGTCAAACTTGCATGACAAGTTTTTCACATGTGCACCATGTACTTGGCTTGTTCCGTAAGCTACCAACATGTGTGACACATGGCTAGCTTGTTCTACAAGCTACCAATATGTGCGCTATGTGGCTAGCTTGTTGACCAACTTTTTAACCTATCAATCACCTATAGACATGTATAGAGGTGATTTTACGTCTATGAAGCTTCTAGGAAGCTTCTCTATCAGATATTATCAAATCAACTTATTTTACCTATTTCTAATGGTTTATATTACTTAAATAATTTATTGGAGTAAATCTTATATCCATGACATTACCCCCCCCCCCTTCTAGGGACTAGTTCCACGAGGAGCGGTGATTATATGTTGAGGAAGTCCAGGATACGTCGAATTGTGCTTGCCACATACTTTGATCTTTGTTCCCTTCAAAGGTAGTTGATAGGTCCTTTCAGCCATCAATAATGTTCCATACTAGGGCAAGAGGACCACCCTATTATTTGATCATTGTTGAGACCTTCATAACTTCCTTCAAAAAAAATATTAGGAACACCATCAGGAGTAGTTCCTACCTCTAAAAGTATCACCAAACATCGGGAGTCTCTTCCAAGGTCGTGATACCAAACACGTTGTATTTCACCATCAATCTGAGGAAGGACATGTCGTTCTTGAGGGTCTTTATCTCTATTCCATTGTCTTGAAGGTTGTCATAGTCGTAATGTCTTATTCGATAAATCAGCAAATGATGGCTCTTGAGCTGAATTTGCTGGTTGTTAATCCTCCATCTCTTTAGCACGAACAAATCTAATGACAAATAATGATATAAGATAAGATGAAACCTATATAGAACCTGCTTTGTCTTTATAATAAAGATTTTTTTGATTCTTTATCTTGATTTTGATGGATGTCGTCGATGAAATGCATTGACTTTTATTGATGCATTTGTTAGATTCTTTGATGGCTCCTATGTGCATTCACTAATATCATATCCGCGCCAATGCACAAGATATTCCAATCAATTTTGGCGCCACTTTGAATCAAAAATCTCTTCAATCTCGAATTCTTCATCGTTGTCCACTTCAACAAGAGGCGATGGCATTTGTCTTTTTCTTTGTATATCAATTATCTTATATGGTAGAAATCTTGACGTATGGAATCTGAATGGATTTTCATAGTTCTGTGGGGTGTGAGTCGATATGCAAGCTAGATTGATTTATTCAAAAATAGGAAAAGGTCAAACAAATTGAACAAGAGGGTCTGAGGACATACTTGACTGAATTTGCTTGAGAAAAGTTGAATCAACAATCAATGTTGATTTTATTGCTCGAAGATAAAACTGCTCTGGTTTCAAGAGAATTGTTCTTTGTTGCTCAAAAGCTGCATCTCCTTCTTTTGGTGCAAAATAAAAATATCTAGAAAGGGCATCGGATAAACCTTGTTGTTTTTGTAGCCGATAAGTGATAATGAATTCGAATCTTGACAAAGACATGCTCCAACGAGCTTGACAACGATTCAACACGCGTGCCGACATGAAATACTTGAGGTTCTTGTGATCCGTATACACGGTGATTGGACTCAAAGCGCCTTCTAGATAATGATGCCATTCTTGAAAAGAATCCACGATTGCAAGAAGTTCTTTGTCGTGGATCTCATAATTGATCTCGGCTGCTGAGAATTTTTTTGAATGAAAAGCTACTAGATGAAGTTTGTCATCTATTCCCATTTGTGACAAAACTGCACCCAAGGCAAAGTTTGATGCGTCTGTTTCCATAAAAAATACCTTGGAAAAATCTACACGATACAGGATTGGTGCAGAAACAAACAATGTCTTCAAAGCTTCAAATGTTGCTTCCGCTTCTTGATTCCATTGGAGTTTGTCTTTACAAGTCAAACATGTAAGTGGAGCCGCAATACAAGAGAAGTCTTTGATGAAGATCCGATAATAATTGGCAAATCCCAAAAAGCATTGGACATCTCTTACCGTCTTTGGAATCTTCCAATTCATGATTGTTTGGACTTTCTTAGAATCCATCATGAGACCATCATTTGAAATGATGTATCCTAAGAAATCAACTTGAGTAGTGTGAAATATACACTTTTCCATCTTGGCGTACAATCCCGCATCTCTAAGTTTTTGTAATACTTGACGAACATGTATTTCATATTCTTCTACGTTCTTAGAATAGATCAAAATATCATCTAAGTAGCAGACGACAAAATTGTCTAAGAACTGGCGAAAAATATCATTCATGAGATGTTGAAAAGCAACTGGTGCATTCGTAAGTCCAAAAGATATGACATTATATTCAAAATGTCTGTACCTGGTTCGAAAAGCAGTTTTCCATTCATCTCTTTCTTTGATGCGTATTAGATTGTATACTCCTCTTAGATTTATTTTTGTATAGATCCTAGCTTGATTCATTTGGTCGAGGAGTCCTGATATTAGAAATAATGGATATCTGTTCTTGATTGTGATCTTGTTGAGTCCTCGATAGTCAACACACATCCGTAATGATCCATATTTTTTCTTCACAAATAGAATTGGAGCTCCTGCTAGAGATTTAGAATAGCGTATGAAATTCTTGGCCAAATTCTCATCAATATATGTCTTGAGTTCAGCCAATTCATCTTGTGATAAACTGTAGATTGGTCCAAATGGTGGCTGAGTTCCTTCTTTAAGGTCGATTGAACAATCATATGGACGATGCTCCGAAAGAATATCTGCATTTTTTTTCTCAAAAACGTCTTGATAATCTTGATATTGACTTGTAATGCTACTTGAAGTCTTTCTATTATTATTAATAGATGTACCATAAATGATAAAAGATGATCTTTCTTTTACAACATGTAAGAAAATTCTTGCACCTACAAACGTAGGTTTAATTCTATTATACTTATGATTTCTTATTTGATTAATTATATTATTAGCTATACTTTTAGAAAAGTTTAGAGTACAAGAAATCCAATCTATTTGAGGGTTGTGTTTTTCTAACCATGATAGACCTAGAATAACTGGAATAGAGAGAGATCTATTTATGTTGAAAATTATGCAACTATTATGGCCATTTACTACTGCATTTAGAGGATGTGTTTCATGAGTAACATCTCCAGAAGATAAAGGACAACCATCTATGACTTCTACGTATACGGATTTAGATTTTTGTATTATCTGTATTCTATGGCTTTTGGCAAATTCTTCATCTAAGAAGCAAGCCGAGGCTCCTAAATCTATTAAGGCAGAGGCTTTGTAATTATTAGGTCCTAAATACACATCTATTATAAAATAAAGAGATGGTTGTGAGGAGAGGATAGGACCTTCATTAGAAATTGTACAAGATCCCAGTCGCACGGTCCTTATTATAGCTGCACAAACTCATTTTCCAACATATTGTCTTCTTTGACAGTCGTACTCCTCATCTTGTGGTTGCATCGTTTCTTTAGACAATTTTAAGCAGTGTATTTAGGTTCTCCACAATACAAGCATAATCCTTCTTGATGACGTCGAGTCATTTTTTGATTAGTAAGCGACTTAAAACGTATAGTATCAATTTGCATGTCCTCGACTTCTAAAGGTACATATTGAGAAGACATTGGTGCTACCACTAAATTATATTATCGCTGATGTTCTCTTATACAACTTTCAAATCGAAATTCAAATAGTCGATTATCACACTTCATCGCAAAGTCTATTGCTTGACTCAATGTTTGGAGATCGGGTAAGTTCAGCATCAATTTCTTCACTTCATATTGTAATCCGTAGAAAAACTGAGTGATGAGTGCAACATCATCCCACTTGATATCGATTGCTAGTTGTCAAAATTGTGAAGCATATAATATCACTGATCGATTGCCTTGTCATAGGATATAAAGCTTGTTGGTTGCAACACGAGTTGCATCATGTTTTCCATACATAGATCAAAATTTTGCTAAAAAAGCTTTTAAATTATCTAATATTGGATCACGTCGTTCCAGAAAAGATGAAAATCAAGATAAGGCAGAACTTGAAAATAGTGTATTAATAAATTTGACTTGAAATCCTAGAGTTGAAAAACTTTGCAGTTGCAATTCAATCACCAATTAGACTTGGTTGATGAATCCTCGAAACTTAGATCTTGTGCCATCAAACTTCTCAAGTAGACCAATTTTTGGTTCTTTGATGCTTGTACGATGTTCCAACGGAGGAAGAATTATATGGCTTGGTGTAGATGTTGAAGTAGCTCCAACTATATCTATATCTTTATTATTTGGTAACCTTGTTGCTCCTTATGGAGGTACAATGAGTTGATGCATTGCAAGCATCAATTCTCTCATTTGCTCTTGCATTTGTGCCATTGCACTCTTTATTTCGGCAAGCTCTGCCATGATAATACTTCAAAAAATATCTAACACCACTCGAGATAAGTAGAAGAGAGAACAAAGAAAATACTAGGAATAATATTAGTTTAGAAGAGGTAATCCGCAACTTCTAATATGCTTGTGTCTTATCGAGAGAAAGGAGATAATCCACTCTTAATCAAGACAAGACAAAGCTATGATATTATAAGTGTACTCTTGTCAATCTGTCAAGGACATGAACTAGAAAAAGATACATAATCTAATAGAAATTGTATCAAAGAAAAGTCACAAAATAGGAATAAGAAAGTATGTATATTCAAAGAAAATTGGAATGGCTATTGCCAAAGACTAGAAACATGAAGGCTCTTGAAACTGAAGCTAGGAGCAAGAAAGAGTTAGCCAAAGAATGAAGAGGGGCTTCGTTGTTACTCTATAAATATTATCTAATATGACTATGTAGGCGTTGGTATTCTATAGGACCCTCATACTGCGTGTCTAATTTACCTTGAAGACATGTGTCCCCGGCTTGTATGACAGTTTCCACATGTCGCGCCATGTGTTGGCTTGATACGCAGAAGCTACCAATATATGCGCCATGTGGCTAGCTTGTTGATCAATTTTTTAACCTATCAATCACCTATAGACATGTATAGACGTGATTTCATGTCTATAAAGCTTCTAAGAAGCTTTTCTATCAGATATTATCAAATCAACTTATTTTATCTATTTCTATTGGTCTATATTACTTAGATAATTTATTGGAGTAAATCTTATGTGCGTGACACTACTGTGGCTGGACATCTTTGTTTTTCAATCTTTCTAATTTAGATATTATATCTTGTGCCTTGAATTCTTTAAACTTATTTGGACAATTTGCTACCTTGTGATTGGGTCTTCCACAATATAGACATAAATTCTCTTGCCAACTTTTAGTCTTTTCCACTAGTATTAATGGCTTGAATTGAATTGTATCAATTTGCATATCTTCAGGATATATTAATGGCTTTTCCAATACTCTTGAAGATATAGCAGTCGTACCTTGATAGGTATTATAGAAAATTGATTGCTTTTCTTGTTGTAGTTTAAATAAGTAATTATCACAAGTAATAGCTTGAGCTATGAATTCCTCTAAGCTTTCAATTTTTGGCATCATGATCAATAAATTCTTTATATCATCATTTAGGCTATAACAAAATCGACTCATAAAAGCCTTATCATTCCAATCAAGGTCACAAATAAGTTGTTAAAATTTTACGACATAAATTGCAAGTGAACATTGCCCTTGTTATAGATTTTGGATCTTCCTCTTTGCCACCTTCTCTTGATTATTATCTCCAAATACAGTAAAAAAAATTTCTATAAAAGCTTCTAAATTATATAAGATCAAAGAATTCTTTTCCAATAATGGTGCAAATCATGATCGAGCACTTCTTAATAAAAGGGTGTCCACAAAAGCAACTTGAGTGAATCCATCTGGATAACAAAAAGGATATAGTTGTAAGTAAAGTCACACTTGTTGTACAAATCCTTGAAAATTGGATCTTGTTCCATCAAACTTATTAGGTATATTAGCTTTTGGCTCTTTTATGACAACCCTTGGAACTTCTAGAGAAGTTATGTGCATAACTTGTCTATTGCTTGTCTTTCTTAATTGAATAATCTTCAGTATATAAATCATGGCCAGATACTTGCTCCATTTGTGATTTTTTTTTGGGTTGCGAAAGAATGACATTTCTTCTTCTATTGTATCCAACAAAGCTTCAAGATCTACAAGTATTGCCACTCTATTCTCTATTTGTGAGGATACACCTCTATTAACCTGATCTATTTCCATCTTAAAAAAAAAAAAATCGATAAGCCATTAGTATTTTCTATACTAAAAAGAATACTTTTAGACAGCTAATTTAGAAGAGGATAATCCGCAACTTCTAAAATGTAGTGATATAACTTAAGAAAGGGATAACCCGCAACTTCTAAAATGTAGTGATATAACTTAAGAAAGGGATAACCCGCAACTTCTAAAATGTAGTGATATAACTTAAGAAAGGAGTAATCCGCTCTTTCCAAAAAAAAAATCAACTACAACAAATAAGCATATCAGTCTAGAGGGGGGTAGTCTATACTCCTCTAGAATGCAATAGTATCTTGAAGAGGGATAATCCACTCTCTATCAAGAAATCTAAGCTTTGATATGATTATATAAGTCAAGTCTTACCAAACTGTCAAGGATACAAGATAGTAGGTTAGCCAAGAATCAAAGAAAAGAAATCAAAATAAAAATAACTTCAAAAATAGAGAACTGGATGGATAAGAACAAGAATTAGATCAAGAATAAGAAACTTGATTAATATCAAGAACAAGGCAACACTCTAGATTGCTCCAAGATTTGTGTTGGCAAGACTGAGGTGTTCCTCAGTCTTGCCTCTTATTTATACTATGAGGCCTTATATCCTATTAGACCTTCTAAGAGTATCTTAGAAAATTTTAAAGGCTTGAAGAAGATTTTAGAAAACTCTAAAAAGTCTACAAGAGGTCTTGAAAGATTGAAGAAGATTTTAGAGGGTCCTAAGAATATCTTAGAATATTTTAGAAGTTTGAAGAAGATTCTAGAAGATTCTAAAAAATCCACAAGAGATCTTAGAAGATTGAAGAGGATTCTAAAAGATTCTAAAAGATTCTAGAAGATTTTAGAAAGCTATAGAAGGTTCTAAAAGACTACAAAAAGTTCTAGTAATGGCTTAAAGTATGTTCGTGACAAATTGTGCCTTCATTGTCATATGTAGCTCTGACAACTAATTTGCCAAATCTTTTGCTATAGGATTATTAATTTTTTAAAAGTTAAAAATATTAAGTCATAGATGATAACTATAATTGACAAAAAATAAAATTTGTTGAATAGAAGAATATATCAAATTATTATAAGAAAACTTTGTTAATGGTAAAAGAGTTATTTAATCATGTTCATGATAATAGATGGTATATTTCAAATATTGCTCCAAAACTTAATTAATCCATTCCATTTGTCTATCAATTTGAGGGTAGAAAGCTGAAGATAGTTTTATGTCCACTTTCAATATTTTAAAAATGATTCTTTAAAATCTTGATATAAATTACATCTTTTTATCTAATATAATATCCTTTGATAATCTAGGATTGCAATAGATGTTGTTAACAAAGAATTTAGCTATTTCTTTATCTATGATAGATTTTATATACAATACAAAATATGCCATTTTGATGAAATAATCTATAATTAAAAATATAGAATCATATAAATTTGAATTTAAAAGATTTGTGATAAAATCCATAGAAATAGAAGATTAAAGTTGTTCTATTTTAGATAATAGTTGAAAAAATTTGTAAGGTTAATAATGAAGAATTTTTTATCTTGAACAAATATCGTACAATTCTACAAATTTTTTAACTGCCTTTCACATTTGAGGCTATCAAAAATCTCTTGATATTAATTCCAATGTCTTATTATATCCAAAATATCCTATTGCAGAAAAGTTGTGACAAGCTTCAAGAGCATGTAATTGTGCTTCATCTTTTGGAACATATAAGCGTCCTTCAAAATAAAATAAATTGTCCTTGAACTTGAAATTTGAAGTATCATAAAATTTAAAAGAATTATTTTTAATATCATAAATAAAAAAATTTGAGGACATATTTAATTGAACTTGCTTGAAAAAAATTGAATCAACAATTGATATTGATTTTATTACTTGAAGATGAAATTGCTCCAACTTCAAGAGGATAATTTTTTGTTGATCAAAAATTACATCTCCTTTTTTTTATGCAAGATAAGAATATCTAAAAAGGACATCAAATAGATCTTATTGTTTTTTTAGTTGATAAATAATAATCGACTCAAATCTTATTAAAGACATGTTCCAACAAACTTGATGATAATTCAACATGCATATTGACATGAAATATTCAAGATTCTTGTGATCAATACATATGGTGATTGGACTAAAAGTGCCTCCTAAATAGTAATGCCATTCTTGAAAAGAATCTATAATCACAAGAAGTTCTTTATCATGGATTTTATAGTTGATCTTTGTTGCTAAAAATTTCTTAGAATACAAAGCTATTAGATAGAGTTTATCATTTGTTCCTATTTATGACAATATCACATCCAAAGAAAAGTTTAATATGTCTATTTTTATAAAAAAATACCTTCAAAAAGTCAATACAATATAAGATTAATACAAAAATAAAAATTATCTTTAAAGCTTCAAACAATATTTTTTCTTCTTTATTCCTTTCAAGTTTGTTTTTACAAATTAAGTGTATAAGTAGAGCTACAACTTGAAAAAAATTCTTCATGAAGATTCAATAATAATTGACAAATCTCAAAAAATATTGCACATTCTTTATTATTCTTAGAATCTTCTAGTCCATAATTATTTGGATTTTCTTAGGATCCATCATGAGACCATCGTTCAAAATGATGTATCCTAAGAAGTCAACTTAAGTAATATCAAATATATATTTTTTCATCTTGGCATACAATTCCATATTTTTAAATTTTTGTAACACACGATGAACATATAATTTATATTTTTTTGTGTTCTTAGAATAGATTAAAATATTATCTAAGTAATAAATAATAAAATTATTTAGGAACTTATAAAAAATATTATTCATGACATGTTGAAAAATAGCTGATGCATTTGTAAGTCTAAAAGACATAACATTATATTCAAAGTATCCATACCTTGTTTAAAATACAGACTTCCATTCATCTCCTTTTTTGATATGGACCAAGTTATATGCTCTTTGTAGATCTATTTTTATATAGATTTTAGCTTGATTTAATTGGTCAAAAAATCAAAATATTAAAACTAGAGGATATCTATTTTTTATGGTAATTTTGTTGAATCTTCAATAATCTACATACATCCATAGTGATCCATCTTTTTTTTCACAAATAAGATAGGAGCTCCTCCTAGAGATTTTGAATGGCATATGAAATTCTTGGCCAAGTTCTCATCAATGTATTCTTTGAATTCAGCCAATTCATTTTGTGATAAACTCTAGATTGGTCCAAATGGAGGTTGAATTCTTTCTTTGAGATCAAATGAGCAATTATATGGATAATATTCTAAAAGAATATTTATATTCTTCTTCTCAAAAACGTCTTGATAATCTTGGTATTGGCTTAGAATGCTACTTGAAGTCTTTCCACCATCAAAAATAATTATAGCATAAATAGCAAAAGTTGATCTTTCTTTTATTATATGCATAAAAACTTTTATATCTATAAGTATGGATTTTATTATACTAGATTTATAAATTTTTACTTAGTTAAGAAGACTTTTATTAATGCTTTGAAAAAAATCAAATCTACAAGAAATCCAATCTATTCAAAGATTATATTTTTCAAGCCATGATAAACCTAAAATGATTAGATTAGAAAAAAATTAAATATATTAAAGATTATATAACTATTATAATTATCTATTGTTATATTTATAGGAAATATTTTATAAATAATATCTCTAAAAGATAATAGATAATTATCTATAACTTCTACATATATGGGTTTAATTTTTTATATTAAAGATATTCTATGATTTTTAACAAATTCTTTATCTAAAAAATATGTTGAAGCTCTTGAATCAAATAAGATAGAAGCTTGGTAATTTTTAAGTCCTAAATATATATCTATTATAAAATAAAAGGCAAGATTCTAAAGAGAGAATAAGACGTGAACTAAGAATTGCACTAAATTCCAGTTATATGGTTTCTATTGTAGCTAGACAAATTCGTTTTCTGACATGTTGTCTTCTCTGACAACCGTACTCCTCATTTTGTAGTTACATTATTTTTTTAAACAATGTTGAGTAGTTTCTTTATATTCTCCACAATATAAGCACAATCTTTCTTGATGATGTCAGATGGTGTGAACTTCTATCTGGAAATACACTAGGTACCTGGCTGTAGAGAATTTACTTGAAATTTATTGGCTAAACTCCAATAAGTGATTTTTCTTAATAAATAGGACAAATAATACAATAGTATTATAAAAGAGAAGTTACATAGATAAAATCTCTTGTATTCAAGTAGGTTTGTACAAAAAAAATCCAAATTTCTACAAAAAACCTTTCAAAACTTTATTCACTCGCAAGGACTTATTTCTTCTTGGTCTTTAGAGTCCAATAACTCTTGATCTAACCATTCAATTTCTATAAAAAAATTTTAAAGTGTAGATAATATTCTTAAATTTTACCACAACAAAGAATAAACCATAAATTCATTCTCAATCGTCCAATACCTCAAAAATCCTAGCAGGTGCTTAAAATCCTAACTCAGAGATACCTGAGTACTATTTTCCTTATATTTCACAAATTCAAAATCCTAATACCATAAAAAAAAATTTAAATAGTCTTGTGACATAAATATTTATATTTCTAAGAAATTTGAGCCAAAAATCTATGAAATTATTTAAGATATAGCTCAAAACATAACCACTAGTTAAGTAGGATCATTTATTATACTTAGCTTATAAACATTGAGTTCAACTTCCAATATCTCCTTTATCCTATCTTAAAATTTATCAAGCTATATATAAATAATGTAGCCAAGAAAATGCTCTTCTCAACCTCAATTTTTGATCCTCTATTGTTCTCTGTATGTGCGAGTTATACCTGAAAAAATGACAATAGTTATAATTTTGATATCCTAACTTTGAGCGCCTATATCTCTTTCATAAAAAGTCCAAATCATGTAAGATTAGCACCAAAATCATATCCAAAAAGCCAAAATTGCTGACCCTAATCTCTTATGTTCAATTTCTTTCTAAAAACAAATCCTAATTCTTAATAAACCCTCGTGCAGCCTCCTTGAAGCCCATTGGGCATGACTTTTGGCCAATAGGAATAGAGACTTCTATCATCCATCTCTATTTATCCATATAGATGGCCTAACTACCCCATTTCACACTAAAAATCCCTTTCTAATCCTTTTTCTTATAAGATTTACATAATCTGTGCTCTAAATATCAAATAAAAGAATTAGTTAAGATTTTAAGGATCACCAATATCTAACGAGGTGACTTAAGATATATAAAAGTTACTATCAATATAAAATCAACTTCAAAATTACTATCAAAAAGAAGAAATAAGATTATATAAACCTCAATAATAATCTTTTTAATAGATTCCTTCTAAACTAGCAACCTAACCACATCTTATAATCAATAAATCTATTATTATAGTTTTTATTTAGTTATATAATAAATTATATATATATATATATATATAATTTTTTCACATGGTAGCCGAATCACAACACGACAACGATGATGAGTCTTTTCTTATATAGTAAGAGATTTAAAATGTACTATGTTAATTAGAATGTCTTCTACTTCTGAATGTATGTATTGAAAAGACATCAATGTTGCCATTCTATTATAATAACATTGAGGCTTTTTTTTACAACTTTTAGATCAAAACTCAAAAAGCCAATTGTCATATTTCACAACAAAGTCAATTGCTTTACTTAATATGTGAAGATTGGATAAGTTGAGTATTAATTTTTTTACTTCATATTATAATCCATAGAAAAATTGGCTGATAAGTGCAACATCATTCCACTTAATATCAACTGCTAGTTGTCAAAATTATGAAACATATAATGTTATTGATTAATTGCCATGTCACAAGATACAAATCTTATTAGTTGTAATATAAACTATATCATATTATCCATACATAGATCAAAAATATGCTAAAAATATCTCCAAATTATCCAATATTAGATCATATCATTTAAAAAAAGATAAAAATCATAATAAAGTAGAATTTGAAAGGAATATTTTAATAAACTTGACTTATGAACTTTAAGTTGGATAACTTTAAAATTGAAGTTCAATCACCAATTGTACTTGATTGATGAATCCTCAAAACATAGATCTTCTGCCATGAAACTTCTCAAATAAACTAATTTTTGGTTTTTTGATACTTGAACGGTGTTCCATTATAGGTGAAGTAGTATAGCTTGGTGTAGATATTAAAGCAGCTCTAATCATCTCTATATCTTCATCTCTTGCTAATCTTGTTGCTCTTTGTAGTAGTAAATTGAATTGATGTATTATAAGCATTAATTCTTTCATTTGCTCTTAAATTTATACCATTGTGCTATTTATTTTAGCAAGTTCTACCATAATAATACAATAAAAAAGAAGGTATATAAAAAATATATATATTCTAGAAATAATATCACTTTAGAAGTGGATAATCCACAACTTTTAATTTACTTATGTTTTATTAAGAAAAAAGAATAATCTATTTTTAATCAAAAAAAGACAAAGCTTTGATATTGTATGTATATTCTTGTCAATTTGTCAAGGACACAAATTGAAAGAAGATGTATAAATCAATAAAATCTATGTCAAAGGAAAATGACAAAATAGAAATATATATATATATATATATATATATATGTATATATTCAAGAAAAAATTGGAATGGCTATTGTCAAAGATTAAAAAATATAAAGACTCTTGAATTACACTAGAAGCAAGAAAGAAATTGACAAGACTAAAAAAAACTTTACTTTTGTCTTTATATACACTATCTACCTAGGAGCTACAAGGTAATGTTTTATAAGACCTCAACCATATATCCAATTTATAAGATGCGTGTCAAATTTGCAAGATAAGTTTATTATATGTGTGCCATGTACCTAGCTTATTCCACAAACTACCAACCAACATGTGCGACACTTGGCTAATTTTTTCGCCAAATTTCTAACCTATCAATCACCTATAAATATGAATAAAGATCAAACTACGTTTATAAAGCTTCTAAGAAGTTTTTCTATAAGATATTATCAAATTAATCTATTTGTATTTATCCATGTTAATTAAATAAATATTAGAAAAAATCTTAAGTCCATGACAACAAGCTTATTACATCTGGGATTAAGCAACCTCTCTTTTAAATAAATTAACATCTAATTCTTAGAATTGGCATCTTTAGAAATCCTTCACTTCAAAGCAAGTCATTTTTGCTGAAATTCTCCACTTTAGATTCAAATATTTTTATAAGATCTGATCCTTATTAGGGAGACTTTGTCTGAGGACTATTTAGATATAGAGAAAAAAAAAATTCCTTATAAAGTAAGTATGGTGAACACTCCAAATTAGAAGCTTGGTTTTGGAAAAGTCTTAATAAATATGGACAAATATATTGGTATTTTGTAAAAAAGAAATTGATACAATATCTGCAATAAGAGTCTTTTCTATACAAGAGATAGGATAACTTATAGATGGCAAACAACATTCTTGATTCTAAAGATGACAAAGTAATTAAATAGAATCTTAAGATATCTCACTATGGTGTGATCACACACAAAAGTGTAAGTGAACTTACCTTTATAGTTGTTTCATGCTCTTAATATTTTTAGCTCTGCTGCTACCAAGTATAAGGAGGTAAGTAGTTGGTTGTAGTTTTTCCTCCTTATCAATGCATTGGGAATACCCTGTTTTTGTGTCAGAAAAAAAAAAAAAAAAAAGTGACGAACTTGCTGAGCTCGTTGCGCTTCGATTGTCAAACTCTCTTGGCATTCCATGTAACCCTGCTCAAGACAACGTCCGACAAGCTGCTCGAGCATGGGCTCCACATCGTCATCGAACCAGAACAAATCTCCTGGCCAAATCTGTAAATGATGCACACCATTCTTCAAACTAATAGGTATTGTGTAAATGAGTTCGTAGCCCTGCAGCTACGACTTAAAAAAAGGACAAGTGCGATAATTAGACTCTTTCAGTATGCCCATTCCCTTCAGGATGCTCATATTCTGAAGTAGGCTTGAGGGATGCATAACTTCGGTGCATACATTTTCCGACCCATATAATATGATGAGGGACAGGTCAAGACGGATCGAAAGACGTACCTGTGTTTCTTTTTCTGGAAGTGTCGGCCACGGAGCAAAGGGAGGAATAGGACGTTTTGGTGGAGGAGGATCCGGATCCTCTCTATCAGAATTTGGCAGTGGCTCCAAGTAATGATCCAACTATAAAAAAATAGAAGGTAATAGTCCCTCTCAACTAGATAATACTACATTCCATGTTTGTTCGACACATGTACTATTAGAATACAGAGTATCGGGATTGCCACATGAGCAGGTTTTGGAAACGGTAAACATCAAGAGTGCCCTCTCTCGGTATCATCAGCAGGGTCAAATTCATAATACGTGATTATCAATTTCCTTTTGATGAGAGAAATGTAATGGAGAAGGATTGTGGGAGATCTCTTTGATCTTGGTATCTCGAGCGAAGGTCGAACTCATCATTCTTAACCCTTTGGTTTTACGAGGAAGGGGGTAATGGTTCAGTACTTGAAACGATTGCTGCAATGTCGAGGATATAGAGGCAACTACAAATTTAAAAGGGGTGTTGGAAGAAAGGATGTTGAATGCCAAAATTGAATTCACTTTACGTGAAATTTTAGGCATTGCAAAAAAAAAATTTCATGATGTCATTATTGACACCATTAAACGGAAAAGACAATTGATAGGAGAATCAACAATGTCTAATGCTTTAGATACAACATTAACAGAAGAAGAAGAGCTGGAGTTGGCTGAATGTTGTATCAATCAAAAGGATCAATTTTCCTTGGATGAAGATAAGGTTGATGACAAAGGTCCTAGTCATTACTCTAAGAAGCATTGGGCTAGAGCCACTACAGAAACTTTGGTGAAGCTGGGGGACTTGACAAATCCAATAGTTGCTCTTATTGACCATGGATCTGAAATCAATATTATGTCTAAAGATATTTATAAATGTGGGAGGTGGCCCATTGATACTGAACATGGTTGGGTGATCCGAATAGCAAATAACACACGTGGAGATCTTTATGGTGCTTGTCCAGATATAAAAGTGAAAATTGGAGATATATCCACACAACAAAACTTTTTTATTGAAGATAATATTTCATGTCCAGTGATTCTTGGACAACCATATATTGTTGTTGTGAGGATGGAAACCAAAGTATTGGATGATGGATTAGCATGTGCTCGCAACAGAAGTCAAGATGGTAAAAGAAGCGGTTATTGAGGACGTAGTCTTAGAACCTTTTAGAAATTAGTACATTCTAGAAGCAAGTCCCTGAAACCTTCTAGAAGTTTCCATTAGCAATTAGTGGAAGTTTCTTGAGAAGCTTCCTAGTTAGTAGAAGTTGCTTGAGAAGCTTCCTAGCTAGTAGAAGTTGCTTGAAAAGCTTCCTAATTCATGGAAGCTGCTTGAGAAGCTTCCTAAGTTGTTGGAAGTCGCTCAAGAAGTTTCTTATTTAGAAATATATATAGGAGTCGAGGCTGAAGAGTTCTTCAGTCTCGACAACACATTTCTTGGAGCTCTAGCTCACCTCTCTAGTGTTGCTCTTGTACTCATCTGATCAATCTAGTTCTTGCCAGTTCTCTTTGAAATTCTTGTTTAGATTTCCTCTTTGTATTCTGTGTCCGTGATAGTTTGTCGAGACTATTCTCATCTCAGATATTAGAGCTAGTCCTTCTTGTTAGAGTGTGGATTACCCCTCTTCTTGAAGATATACTAGTGTTTTAGAGGTTGCGGATTACCTTCTTCTAAACTGATATCTCTCCCATTTCAATATTAGAGTCTTATTCTTCCTGGAGAGAGTGGATTATCCCTCTTCTTGAAGGATTTTAGACATTTTAGAGGTTGCGGAGTACCCTCCTCTAAACCAATATTTTCTTCTTTGTAGAATCAATTATTTCTCTCTTTTAGAATGGTTGGAGATCAAGGGATTAGTATGACTGAAAGTTTGGAGTCCAAGTTGGATGCCATTATGAATGCCCTTGCTATGTTATCGCAAAGAACTGCGGAGATTGAAAGAGCGTTTGCAAGACTTCATAATGATGGAGCATCTGGAGTAACACAATCTAGAATTCATCAACCTCAAGTTTCTGCACCAGAAGAAACAGCTTTGCCCGTAATTTGACAAGAACCACTAGTTCTACAATGAAAGGAGCCTCGAGTTAGCCTTCCAGATAAGTTTGATGGTACACGCTCCAAGTTTCGAGGTTTTGTCAATCAAATCAAGATAATAATAATTTTATAACCCAAACACTATCCAATGGAGGAGTCATGTGTTGGACTAGTTGGAACCCTACTTGCGGGATAGGCTCTATCATGGTTTGCTCCTTTATTCGAGAAGGGATCATCAATTTTGAACAACTTCAAAACTTTTTTGGAAGCGTTTGCGGAAGCATTTGGCGAGCATGACAAGGCTCAATGGGCTACAATAAAGATTTGATCACTACGACAAGGAACACACTCTGCATCAGTTTATGCATCAGACTTCAGACAATTAGCATGTGACATCAACTGGGATGAAGAAGCATTGACGAGTCAATTTTATTAGGGTTTGAAGGATGATGTGAAGGATTTGCTATTATCTCTTCTTGATCCACGAACGCTCAACGAAGCCATTAGCCAAGATGTGAAGTGTGACAACCGCCTATTTCAGCATTGCCAAGATCAACGCTCAAGACAACATGTGACTCGTCACGCCTCAACCATGTCAGCAAGCAGTTTGAATTCACATTCCGAGACGGATGACATGCAAATTGATGTGGTACGTGTCAAATCCCTCACTCCAGAAGAGAAGAAGCGGCGCATGGAGGAAGGACTATGCTTATATTGCGGTGAAGAAGGCCACAAGGTTGGAAATTATCCCAAGAAGCAGAATCGACGCATTGTCAAGACCAGAGGCATGTTTTTTCAGGAAAACAAAAATGCCCAGCCACAATAGGAACCGTGCGGCTGGACAGTCAAAAATCGCAACAACAATCAGATTCCTCCCTCTCTGCCCAACTTGCCCTTTGTTTTACAATCCCTTTGTTTTTTGGTCCTCAGAAGCTTAAAACCTTAGCATTATTAGATT
>JAWRVF010002099.1:0-20993 GCA_036785485.1 Physcomitrellopsis africana
AATATCAAGGACTATTGAATCTTCAATGGTCGCAGCATGTACCTGGTTGAGGAAGTCAGCATCAATTGACACCACAGCAACACAAATCTTGAATTGCTCTGGCTTTATTAATGTTGTACATTGTTGATCAAGCGCTGCTTCTCCAATCTTCGGCGCTAGATATGATCTTTTTGATAAGGCATCAGATAGTCTTTGCTGCTTTCCAGGCCAATAAGTAATAACGAAGTCAAATCTAGATAGCGACATATTCCATCGAGCTTGATGACGGTTTAGAATCCGAGCAGACATGAAATATTCTAGATTCTTGTGTTCTATATATACAATCATCGAATGCGCAGTTCTTTCAAGGAAATGACACCACTCTTGGAAAGAATTTACTATATCAAGGAGTTCCTTATCATGAATCTCGTAGTTGATCTCAATCGCAAAATTTTTTTGTGAATAGAATGCAACCGGATGAAGCTTATTGTTGATGCCCATCTGTGAAAGTACGACTCCTAAAGAAAAATCCAAAGTATCGGTTTCCAAATAGAAAGCCTTTGCAAAGTTTGGATGTACCAAGATTGGAGCCGTAGTAAATGCTGTTTTAAGATTTTGAAATGCTTTTTCCGCTAGAGGTCCCTACTCCAGCTTATCCTTACATGTTAATTGAATGAGTGGAGTAGCAACTTGAGAATAATTCTTGATGAAGATTCGATAGAAGTTAGTAAAGCCAAAAAAACATTGTACGTCTCTAACCGTCTTTGGAACTTTCTAGGACACAATTGCTTCCACCTTCTTGGGATCCATCTTCAAGCCTTCCGTAGTCGTAACAAATCCTAAAAACTCCATCTCAGTTTAGTGAAATAAGCACTTCTCTAACTTGGCGTAGAGTCCTCACTGGCGTAGTTTTTTAAGTACCAAACGAACATGCTTCTTATGCTTTCCTTCATTCTCAAAAAATATCAAGATATCATCCAAATAAATGACAACAAAATCGTCTAAATATTCTTGAAAAATATCATTCATCATGAGTTGAAAAACCGCCGGAGCATTGGTAAGACCA
This sequence comes from Physcomitrellopsis africana, assembly GCA_036785485.1. Lineage (NCBI taxonomy): Eukaryota > Viridiplantae > Streptophyta > Bryopsida > Funariales > Funariaceae > Physcomitrellopsis > Physcomitrellopsis africana. The sequence continues at coordinate 1,046 of JAWRVF010002099.1, forward strand.
AGTGGCATGACATTATATTCAAAATGACCATATCTTGTACGAAAAGCTGTCTTCCATTTGTCTCTTTCTTTGATTTGTACAAGGTTGTAAGCTCCCCTTAGATCAATCTTTGTAAAGATCTTTGCACGTCTAAGTTGTTCCAAAAGACTAGAGATCAAAGGTAATGGATAGCGATTCTTCTTTGTCACCTTGTTGAGACCTCAATAGTCCACACACATCCGTAGTGAGCCATCCTTCTTCTTCATAAATAAGATTGGTGCCCCAGCTGGCAATTTTGAATGACAAATGAAGTTCTTGGCTAGGTTCTTGTCAATGTATTTCTGCAACTCAGCCAACTTCGTCTGCGATAGGTTGTAGATTGGGCCAAAAGCTGGTTGTGCTCCTTCTTGCAATTCTATGGCACAATCATATGGTCGATGTTCTGGTAGCATGTCAGCATTCTTCTTTTGGAACACGTTGTCGGGTAGAAAGAATTCGCCTTGGAAAAACGCCGGGTTCCTAGCTGCTATTAGAACTAGCAGGGAACATGAGAGGAAGCCGTGCAAGTATCTTCTATACTTGCACAATATTTATTCAAGCTTTCAAATTATACTTGTATTATATTTGTACAAGTCTTGTATAAGTATAAAGTATAAACTCTTGAATAATACTTATATAAATACTTGTATAATACTTGTATAATCCTTGGTATAATCCTTGGTATAATCCTTGGTATAATCTTTAGTATAATACTTGTATAAATACTTATACAAATATTATGTATAATACTTGTAAAATACTTGTATGAATACTTGATATAAATACAAGTATGTATACTTGTATAAAAGGTATAAGCAAAGTGTGTATGATTTCAAGTATACCTCAAAATACAACCGCATATGAGGAATACAAGTTATACAACAAGCTGAAACTAAATAAATCACTAAAAATTCATCCAAAGATTGAATCAAGCGTGCTTACAGCCTATGGAAAGCCAATAATCCATTGTAAAACATATCAAAATTTCACAAATACATGACTTACCGTTTAAAAGTTATGGCTAAAAGAAGTAGGCACTAAAATTTCCAAGCGAATGCAAAGGCAACAAAGCTCCTCTTCACTTCAGCCTTTGTTGTGATCACTTCCCTTCTCCAAATTGGACATGCAATAGTTTTTTAGAAAGCTCACTCTATCATCTAACTTATTCTAAAATTTCGCATGCATGCCTTTCAAACTCCAGATTTTGTAGCTAGTTGATTCTACTCTTCAAACCCTAGCAACAATTTGCCCTCTTTGACACTTCACGGCTCATAAAACTTTCATCAAAGATCCAAATGTATTTATTTTTGTTTTTATAGAAAGCTTACACAAGCTACTATAAGCATCTTAAATATCAAAAGGAATGAAGAGATTTTCCGACTTGGGTGGTTGAACAAAGTCTCTACCCCTCTTCATCGGGTGGCAGCAAACCCTTTCCCACTCTCAAGCTTACAACTTTTTCTCTCCAACTCCAAATGCTATAAGAGATGTCTTGATAGAAAGCCAGCACAAATTTCCACACTCTTTATAAATTTCACTAAGAAAGAGTCGAAATCAAACTTGCAGTAGCAGCTCGAAGTTTCTACCCCTCTTTGTCAGATGGTAGTAAACTCTGCTCTACTAAAACAAGCATAATTTTTAATTCACAACTCCAATACAAGCAAGTGAATAGGTTCTAGAATCCTCACAACTTGAAAAACACACCTTCTAATTTTCATTACAAATGCTTCTATATTCGCGGAGCTATCTCTCTCCAAAGTTCACTATTCAAAACTTCCTCTCCCTCTCGGTCTAGCTAGAGGAGTATATCTCCCTTTCTTTCCATATTAGACTATGAGACGCCCACATGGGCAGCCAAATCCTATTGGATGGGCCTTATTCACCCCATGCTCTTCTTTCTTATCTCTCACAAGGTCCATTCTATCTCAAAAGTCAACAAGAAAGGTAAAACAATCTTTACTTTTCTTCTAATTACAAAAGAGTCTATTCTAGGATATAAATAAGGTAGGAACAAAACAAATAGCCATCTTAATTCACTAGCTAGGTGGCTATAATAAATCCTCTCCTTATAATATCTTCTAAAATAATATCTAACACTCGCACATGTATTAACAATAGATATAAGATATATAATATTTTTATATACTGCATGTAAATACAATACGACAATGTCTTGAAAATCCTTGTATTGTTCCGGTATTCCTGTTGTTGAAATTTGCTCTCTACTAGTTGGAGCCGCATAAATGACCAATGGTGTGCCTTCCTTGCACGATCTTACAAACGTTCTTGCTCCAATAAACAAGGATTTTTTGGTTTGGGGTCTTCTTCCAAGCTTGTCCTCAAGTTGTTCTATGGAAAATGTTATCCTCCGCAACCTCCAATCTATGGATGGATTATATTTTTCCAACCAAGAAAGACCAAGAATAATAGGATTTGATGGAGTGCTAATAATGTTGAAAATAATATAACTACTGTGGTCTTTAAACGTCACTTCTATAGGTTCTGATTCATGGGTGACACTACCAGATAATAAAGGTCGTCCATCTATTACTTCTACATGAATAGGTTTGAATTTTTGTACTAGGGGAATTTTGTGACGCTTAGCAAGTTCTTGGTCTAAGAAACAAGCAAATGCTCCTGAATCTAATAAGGCTAAGGTTTTTAGTTTTTGAGGACCAAAAGATAAAAGAATTGTAAAACAACGGGCAGGTTGAGTAGAAAGAGAGGAACCTGGTTTTGATTTGTCCAGCCGCACGGTTCCTATTGTGGCTGGGCATCTTCATTTTCCTGAACAAATGCACCTCTATTCTTGATGCTGCGTCCATTTTGCTTCTTCGGACAGTTTCTAGCTCTATGGCCTTCTCCACCGCAATAAAAGCACAAACCTTTTTCCATACGCTGCTTCTTTTCTTCTAAAGTAAGGGATTTGACACGTACCACATCAATCTGCATGTCTTCTGTCTCCACTTGTGAATTTAGGCTACTTGCCGATATAATTGCGCCGTGATGACTTGTATATTGTCTGGAGCGTTGATCTTGGCGACGTTGAAATAGGCGGTTATCACACTTTACAGCTTGGCTAATGGCTTCGTTGAGCGTTTGTGGATCAGGAAGAGATAATAACAAATCCTTCACGTTGTCCCTTAGACCCCAATAGAATTGGCTCATCAATGCTTCTTCATCCCAATTGATGTCGCATGCCAATTGCCTGAAATCCGATGCATAGACTGATGCAGAGCGAGTCCCTTGTCGTAGTGATCGAATTTTTGTTGTAGCCCACCGAGCCTTGTCATGCTTGCCAAATGCTTCTGCAAATGCCTCCAAAAAAGTCTCAAAGTTGTTCAAAATCGGTGATCTTTTTTCAAATAGAGGAGCAAATCACGATAGAGCTTGTATCGTAAGCAAAGTTCCAACCAATCCAACGCGTGATTCCTTCGTCAGATAACGTTCGGGTTGTAGAGCTGTTATTAATTTGATTTAATTGATGAAACCTCAAAACTGGGAGCGTTGTCGTACTGTAATTACTTACAGTATGTAAAAATTAGTTAAAATATATTATATGTTTATGAATCTAGATGTGTGTTAGAATGGTTAGTAAGTTAAATTAAAAATGGTTGATAGAAGAAACTTTATTTTATTTTATTTTACTTATTTTAGTTATGATATTTAAAAATTATAAGATCTAAATGTTTAGTATGAAGCCTTGAGAGAAGGTGGGGACTTAAGGATGAAAATTTAAGCTAGTAAGAGGCTAATTGGGAGGGATGAAATCAAGCCATGGTCGGATGAAGGCAAGGAATAGGGAACTTCATCCCTATTGGTCGAATACCATGCCCAATGGGCTTTGAGGAGGCTGCCCGCGACCTTAACAGGGGTTTTCGGCGACTTCAAAGGGGGATTTGCAATTTCAGAGGTAGGGTTGTAAAGTTTAGGATTTTGGGTATAGTTTGAGAGGAAATTTTAGGCAATTTGGAGTTAGGGTGAAGAAGTTATACTTGTTCAAAGTTAAAGAGTGGATTTCATACATACTGTCACTCTTTTGGGATTTTGCGGAGTTGTACGGAGGCTTTTGGAGATCGGACGGTGCGGTTGGAAAGGTGATTTCAAGATCTACGTCTATTATGAAGGAATTCTTAAGTTTTGAGTTTAGACAAAGGAGATATGAAGAGTTGAAGACAGCGCATCCAATTCCAAGGCAGTAAGTAGACCATTTTGTTGATGGTGATGGGATTTGCCATATCTTAAGTTTTTGGACGAATTTTTGTCTCAAAATTTCCAAGAAGGTGTATTATTGTGCTAAGAAGCTATACATCAAAGTTTCATAGCATTTGGACTTTTAGATTGTGAGATATGAAGAATTTAGTACATGAGTGTTTGTAAACAAGGGTTTAAAGCTATTGCTAGGGTTTTGGCGATATCTAAAGATCGATAATGAATCAATGGTTGAAATATGTGGTGGTAGTTGTGAAGAATATATTAGTACTTCATGTAAATTTGGAGTAGTTTTGGACAGTTGGATTAAAAAGTATGGGTTATTGAAGTTCGGGAAAAATTCCCTTCTTACGGAGGAATGAGGGTTTAGAGTATTTTGTTATGTTTTGAGTGGTTTGAGGAAATTAGGCTTGTGTATTGGGTGTAATAGCCCTATAGAGATTTCTTTTATATAAAATTGGGGGTTTTTATTATACTTGAATCTTGCTTGAGTAATTAGTGGCAGCCAGAAGCCCAGCGCTTTCTTGAGGCAGATTCTCTCTATCCCGACAGCATGTGCCATCAAACTTGTCTGGAAGGCTAATTCAAGGTTCCTTTCATTGTGAAAGTAATGGTTCTCATTGAACCACAAGTAAAACTACTTCTTCTAGTGTAGAAGCTCGAGGCTGATGAAGCCCAAATTGTGCTATTCTGGATGCTCCATCATTATGAAGTCTTGCAAAGACTCCTTCCATTACCGTAGTTCTCTGTGATAACGTAGCAAGAGCAATCATAATAGTGTCCATCTTGGACTCCAAACTTTCACTCATATTAATGTCTTGACCTCCAACCATTCTAAGAAAAATGAAGTAATTGTTCTTACAAGGAAGAAATATTGGTTTAAAAGAGGGTACTCCACAACCTCTAAAACGCCTTAAGACCTTCAAGAAGAGGAATAATCCACTCTCTCTAAGAAGAATAAGACTCCAATATTATGACAAAAAAGATATCACTAGAGGAGGGTAATCCGCAACCTCTAAAATACTAGTATACCTTCAAGAAGAGGGGTAATCCACACTCCAACAAGTAGGAACTAGCTCTGTTATCCAAGGTGAGAGTAGTCTTGACAAATTGTCACGAACATAAAATATAGACTTGAAGTCTAAACAAGAAGTTTAAGAAGAACTGGCAAGAACTGGATTAATCAGATGAGTACAAAAATAACATCAAAGATGTGAGCTAGAGCTCGAAGAGATGTGTTGTCGAGACTGAAGAACTCTTCAACCTCGACTCCAATATATACTCTTACTTAGAAAGCTTCTCAAGCAGCTTCTTCCAACTAGGGAGCTTCTCAAGCAACTTCGATCAACTAAGAAGCTTTTCAAGCAGCTTCCACCAATTAGAAAGCTTTTCAAGTAACTTCTACTAACTAAGAAGCTTTTCAAGCAACTTATACCAATTAGGAAGATATTAGAAGGCTCTGGAAGATTCTAGAGAGTTCTAGGAAATTTCTAGAATGTTCTAAAAGGTTCTAACAAGTATGTCCTTGAAAATAGGTAGGTCTTACTTTTCCAATCATTGAATCTCAATTCCTCTAAATTTTAAAGTGAATTTTTTTAACAGACTTCTTTAAATTTTTTATAGATGGAATTAATTTAGATTGTCTAAATCTAGTGGAACAATGCATTTAGTATGACTATGGATATAACATTCACTTATATTCATAATTTTAACATATCAATCTTTACAAAATCAAATTAAAATGTTTTGGCCATCCACTTGTAATCTACTTAAGATACCTTCCAACAAAGAAAAAAAACAAAACAGAAACAACTAAAGAAAGAATATTTGCTTAAACATTATTCTAAAAATATATATTTTTTTAATTTTACTTATTATATGGTATAATCTTATATAGGAGTGATCCTAATCAATAATAATGTGAAGAAAAACTCTGTTCTAATATGGTAGAGAATTTGAGTTTTTTTTTTTTTTTTTTTTTTTTTTTTTTTCTTATTTCTTTATATAAATGTTGTTTAAAAATTTATCCACTACAAAAATTAATGAAAAAAATCATGTTGCAAAAAAGGTTCTTTACAATCAATTCAAACCAATTTGAAGAAAAATTCACCTTGCTGCATCTCCAGTTAATTTGGTATTTATTAACAAAGGCCTATAAACATGTAATGCTTTCCTAATTGATTCAAGCTAAAAAATTTAAGTAAAGCTTAGGATTTAAAAAAAAAGATTAAAGGTTCTATCTACCTTCTACACCCATATCTACAATAGAAAGTAGAGACTCACCTCTCTTGCGTCTTTCTTTAAGATTCTATCTTCCAATTCCTATCTCTTACTCTTAGGTTTTAATTCCTCAAGTGCCATTTTTTTTTTTTTTTTTTTTTTTTTTTTTTTGCTCTTTATTCCGCACCCCACAATTTGTGTTAGTTTTAATAAATTAGAAATTTATAAAATTGCTTGAGAGATGACTTATCTTAAAAATATAGAATCTTAAATAATTGATTTTTTATTTTTATTTTTATTTATTTTTAGTTTTCTTCTTGTCAATCTTCTTCTTGTTTTTTTGATAAAGTAAATTCTCTAATCTATCATTGGAGAACTCTTTTTTATCCTATACTTGTGAAGAAAAGGGATATGGCAAGTGGAGAGGGTGAGTAAATCCCTCTACCATTAGAGAATTGCTGTCAATATGGAATTTACAAAAGAAGAAGAAGGATTGTTTATTCACTCAATCCTTATTAACTTGTGAAAAGAAAAGATATGAGGGATAGAAAAGGTGATTAAATCTCTCAACTAATAGAAATGGGTCCTAAACTAGAAAATTACAAAGAGGGAAGTGGTGAAACTTTGAAGATGAGTTCTACCTCTTATGCTTTGGAAGTGATAATCAACCTAAAGAGACCACCAAATAATACTAATACCAACACTAAACAAATCAAATATTACTTAAAGTTAGAAATAATAATATTGCATAAAAAATCACTTAATGAATAAATAAAAAATAGATTATATTTATCTCAATATATAAAACTTATTGTGCATGCTAAAAACAAATATATATTAGTAAATAAAGATAAGAATAAAAATTAAACAAAAAAATATAAATATAAATATAAATAAAAAAAGAAAAAAGAAAAAAAAATAAAATCAAATTAAAATCAAAATTAATATAAACTATTAAATAAATTTAGTTTTTATTAATTAATTAAATAATTATTTTAAATGGTATTTTTATTTCTATTTCTATTTTTTTAATTAATTATTATTATTATTATTTTATTTTTATTTTTATTTTTATTAAAAAACTATAAATATAAAATTTAAATATATAATATAAAATTAATAATATAATTAATTAAAAAAATAGAAATCATTAACCTTAATTATATTTCATTTAAAGTAACAACCTCTTTCCACTTCAAAAATTGCCACAAATTTAATTTTGATTCAATAATATTGAATTTTACACTACTACAAATTTAATTTTAAGGTGCTTATATTCAAAAAAAATTACTATTAAATAATCACCAAGCACTAAGAAATATCTTTCCAAACATAGAGTATATGAAATTACCAAGGCAATGGACTTCTTTCTAATTTAAAACTCACTACAAATTCAAATCAATTCCAATTTGAGAATTCAAAGAATATGAATAAAAAAGATTTAGAATACATCATTGATAAGTATTCTAAATATGAATAAAAAAAAGATTTAGAATACTTATCAATGATGAAGATCTATATGAATTACTTATTCAAAAAAACCAAAGAAGATCAATCATAATAAACAATTTTACACTTTATATACACCATTAGAAGCACTATCTCCAAGCAAATATACAAAAATGTGAGGGTAAAATTCACCCCTCAATCAAAATTATAAGTTGGTCTTAATAAAAAAAATTGCTTATAATTGGTGGTATAAAGAAAAAGAAGCAAATAGCAAAAATAAAAGAAAAATAAATACAAAACAAGTGAAACAAATGAAATCAAGCAATTATACAATCTGTCATAGACATGTTTTAAGTTATTACTTTTTAGAACTTTTTGTAGTCTTCTAGAATCTTCCATAGCTTTTTAGAATCTTTTAGAATCTTCTATAACTTTCTAGAATCTTCTAGAACCTTCTTTAGTCTTCTAAGAATCTTCTATAGTCTTTAAGAATCCTCTAGAATCTTCTTCAATCTTCCAGAACCTCCCGTAGACTTTTTAGAGTCTTCCAAAATCTTCCTTAGGCTTCTAAAATCTTTTAAGATACTCTTAGAAGGTCCAACAGGACATAGGCCTTGTAGTATAAATAAAAGGCAAGATTGAAGAGTACCTTAGTCTTGCCAACATAAGCCTTGGAGCAATCCAAAGTGTTGCCTTGTTCTTGATATCAATCTAGTCTCCTATTCTTGATCTAATTCTTATTCTTGTCCAACCAGTTCTTTGTTCTTGAAATTATTCTGTAATCTTTTTTTTATTTCTTTACTAACTTGCTATCTTGCATCCTTGATAGTTTGACAATACTGCTTATATAATCATATCAAAGCTTTGATTTCTTGATAGAGATTGGATTATCCATCTTCAAGATATTATTGCATTCTAAAAGAGTGCGGATTACCTCCTTTTAGACTAATATGCTTACTTGATACAATTGATTTTTCTTCAAATAGAGTAGATTATCTCTTTTTTAAGATATATTATTATATTTTAGAGGTTGCGGATTACCCTCCTTTAAATTAATTATCTAGAAATATTCTTTTTAGTATAGAGAATATTATACTAATATCTTACTGATTTTTTCTTTTTCAATATGGAAATAGATCAGGTTAATGGAGGTGCATCTTCACAAATAGAGAATAGAGTAGCAACTCTTACAAATCTTTAAGCTTTGTTGGATACTGTACAAGAAGAAATGACAATCCTCTACAATCCAAAATAAAAACCACAAATAGAATAAATATCCGAAGAAGCTAAGCTAGAGATTTATAATCTGCAACAAGAGATTATTTGATCAAAAGAAACAAGCAATAGACAAACTATGCACATAATTCTTTTAGAAGTTCCAAGGGTTGTCATAAAAGAGCCAAAAGCTAATATGCCTAATAAATTTGATGGAATAAGATCCAACTTTCGAAGGTTTGTATAACAAGTACAACTTTACTTACTACTATATCCTTCTTGTTATCCAAATGGGTTTACTAAAGGTGCTTTTGTGGACATCTTTTTATCAAAAAGTACCTAATCATAGTTTGCACCATTGTTAGAAAAGAATTCTTTGATCTTATATAATTTGGAGGCTTTTATAGAAAGATTTATTATTACATTTAGAGACAGTAATTAAAAAAGCGTGGGAGAAAGAAAGATTCAAAATCTACAACAAGGAAGTGGAATCTAGTTATTTTAAGATTACTATAATTAGAAAAATATAATCTTTAAATAGATTGGATTTTTTGTAACATTAATTTTTTTTATAATTTAATTCAGATATTTGCTAGTTAAATAGAGATATATAATTCTAATACATCCAAACTTTTATTTATAAATATAAAAGCTTTCATACATGCGGCAAAAGAAAGATCATCTTTTATTATATATATTATATCCATTTTGAATACCAAAAATATTTCAAGTGGTATTTCTAGCCAGTATCAAGATTTTTAAGATATTTTTGAAAAGAAAAATATAAATATTTTACCAAAGCATTGATATTATAATTATTCAATTAATCTTCAAGAAGAAACTCAACCACAATTTAGATCAATCTATAGTGTATCACAAAATGAGCTGGCTGCGCTGAAAGAATATATTGATGAAAACTTGGCTAAGAACTTCATACGCCATTCAAAGTTTCCAATAAAAGCTCTTATCTTATTTGTGAAGAATGTAAGGTTAAAATTTACTCCTCAATCCAATTTATAAGGTGGCTTCAATTAAGAGTTGCATATAAATTGTGGTATGAAGTATAAGAAGTAAAAAATAAAAATGGAGGAGAAAAGTAAAATATATGCAATTAAGTAAATTACACACTATAAAATTAATTACAGTCTGTTCACTAGATTTTTACATGATAAAAAATAAAAATAAAAAGAAAAATTATACTTTCATGTAGATAATTTTTGTATCTATCCAATGATGTAAAAAATATATAAATTTAAATTACTATGAGTAAGTTATGATAATTCAAAGTTAGAAGGTAAATAATAAAAAAAGTTAAGCAAAAAGTTTTACCTCAAAGGTAATTTGTTAAATGATCATAGGTTTGAACTTCACCAAGGCTCACAAGTAGTGTATATAGGTGTCTTAGAGAGGCCACGAGGCCTTAGTATTATCCTCCTACCTACATCCAAGGTGCCACAACCCATATGGGACTTGTGCACCTTCTTTCCTACAAGGACTATACTAGCTAATGGTCTTCCTATTTTAAACTAGTAGAACTAATAATTTTTTATTTTTGACTTCACCATGGTCTTTAAAAACATCCTATTAGCTTAGGAACCTTGTATGGCCTTCAAATCTTACTCCATTTCTTCATAATGGCTCCCAAGGTGGTAAAACTTATTTTTACCAAAGTCTTCAAAATTGCTCTAAAAGTTCTTAATAAATTCTAAATAAATTCTAAAAATCTTTATAATATTTTTGAGATGATAATATCAACTTAAGACTATTTTATTCTACCTTTGAAATTTTTATAATAATAAAATCAATAAAAATCAATTCAAAATCCTATTTTCTACAAAAATAATTAAAAAGATATGAGATTTCTTTCTCATGCTTCTTCTACCTATTAAGTAACATTTATAGGTTTTTAATTAGTAATATATGTAGTTAGAAGGCCAATATAAACATTGGTCTCAATAACTAACTCTTAATACTTAATAATAAGTAAAAATATTAAATCAACTAAAATAATTGCCTCCAAGACTTATTAAGATTCTATTTTTATAACTTTTTTCTAATAATACTTTCATATTTATAAATACTTCTAAATTTTAATAAATACTTAAATAATCAAAAATAATCTCTCTAGCCATAGTATTTGTATAACTAAATAATTTAAGACTATATTTTTTACCAATCTACCAATTAAGATCCATTGGTGGGACTCACAAAGAAAAAACTCGGATCGCTATAGATGTATGTAGATTATTGAGAACTTAATAAGATTACCATCAAGAATAAGTATCCTTTATCTTTGATTTCAAGACTTCTTGATCAATTCAGTCAAGTAAAGATCTATATAAATATAGACCTGCAAGGAGCATACAACTTAGTTCACATCAAAGAAAGTCATGAATGAAAGACTGCATTTTGAACTAGATATAGGCATTTCAAATATAATGTCATGTCTTTTGGACTTACAAATACACCAGCTGCTTTTCAACATCTTATTAATGATATTTTTTATAAATTTTTTGATGATATTGTTGTTTATTATTTAAACAATATTTTGATCTATTCTAAGAATATAAAAGAATATGAACTTCATGTCTATTGTATATTACAAAAACTTAGAGATGTAGGGCTATATATCAAGATAAAAAAGTGTATATTTTATACTATTTAAGTTGACTTCTTAGAATACATCATCTCAAATGATGGTCTTAAGATGGATCCTAAAAAAGTCTAAACAATTATGGATTGGAAGATTCTAAGAATAATAAAGAATATATAATATTTTTTGGAATTTTTCAATTATTATCAAATTTTTATCAAGGATTTTTCTCAAGTTGCAGTTCCATTGATACGCTTAACTTATAAAGACAGATTTGAATAGAGTAAAGAAGCAGAAGCATTGTTTGAAGCTTTGAAGATAATTTTTACTTTTACACCAATCTTGTATCGTATTGACTTTTTTAAGGTATTTTTTTATAAAAATGAATACATCAAACTTTGCTTTAGATGCAATATTATCACAAATAGGAGCAGATGACAAACTCCACCTAGTAGCTTTTTATTCCATAAAATTTCCAATAGCAGAAATCAACTACAAAATCCATGATAAAGAAATTCTTGTAATTATAGATTCTTTTTAAGAATGGCATCATTATTTAGAAGGTGATTCTAGTTTAGTCACTATATATATAGATCACAAGAACCTTGGGTATTTTATATCAACACATGTATGGAATTTCCATCAAACTCGTTGAAAAATATTTTTGTCAAGATTCAAATTTATTATCACTTATTGGCTAAGAAAACAACAAGGTCTATCTGATGTCCTTTCTAAACATTTTTATCTTACATCAAAAGAAGGAGATTCAGCTTTTGATCAACAAAGAATAAAAGAAAGAGATTTAGCTTTTGAAACCAAAGTAATTTCATCTTCAAGTAATAAAATCAATATTGATTGTTGATTCAACTTTTGTCAAGCAAGTCTAATCAAATATATCTTCAAACCCTCTTATTTATGAGATTAAAAATAATTCATCTAAGTCTTATGATACTTCTAAGTTTAAATTCAAAAATAATCTATTCTATTTTGAAGGACATCTATGAGTTCCAGAAGGTGAAGCACAATTTCGTGCAATTGAAAACTTCCCTAGAGCAAGATATTTTGATTATGACAAGACTTTGGAGCTAATATCAAGAGATTTTTAGTGGCCTCAAATGTGGAAGATTATTAAAGAGTTTATACAATCGTGTGATGTTTGTTCAACATCAAAACTCCTCGTCATCAATCTTATAGACTTGTTTAACCATAATGTGCACCAAAACAACTTTGGTTTTCTGTTTCTATGGATCTTATCACAGATCTTTCAAATTCAAGTTCATATGATTTTATATTTATAAATGTAGATTATTTCATTGAGATGGCTTATTTTGTACTGTATACAAAATCTATCATAGGTGAAGAAATAATTAAATTATTTTTTGATAATGCCTATTACTATCATGGATTATCAAGGGATATTATATCAGATAAATGGATGCAATTTGTATCAAGATTTTGGAAGATCTTTTTTAAAATATTGCAGGTGGATATAAAACTATCCTGAGCTTTTTACCTTCAAACTAATGGATAAATCAAATTTTAGAGCAATATTTGAAATTTACCATTAACTATTATCAAGATGATTGGACAATTTTTTTGCCATTGGCAAAGTTTGTTTATAATAATTCGATATATTTGTCTATTCAATAAACTCAATTCTTTGTAAATTATGGTTATCATCCGCAACTTGATACTTTTGACTTTTCAAAGGTTGATAATCTTGCAATGGAAGATTTGATGAATTGATTGTCAGAGCTACATGCAACAATAAAGGCACAATTAAAAGAAATTCAAGAACGATAAAAGATCAATGTATATATCTATTATAAGGAATAGCCTTAATTCTACATAGATGATAAGATATGATTTTTTTGTCATAATATCAAGACTAATTGTCTTTGTGATAAGTTAGATTATCATAGACTTGAATTATTTCAATTTGTCAATAGATTAATATAATTATCTATCAATTACATCTACTAAAATCTATGAAGATCCATCTTATATTCCACATGTCATTGTTTTAGCCATATAAGACAATGGATATATTAAGAAGAAGACAAATGCCATTGCTTCTTATAGAAGTGGATAATAATGAAGAATTCAAAGTGAAAGAGGTCTTAGATTCAAGATAATATCAAAAATGGTTGAAATATCTTGTACATTGGCATAGATATAATATTAATAAATTCACATGGGAGCCATCCAGGAATCTAGCAAATGTATTAACAAAAGTTAATGCATTTCATCAACAACATCTATCAAAAATATGGTGAAGAATTAAGAATATCTTTGCTATAAAGCCAAGCAGGTTCAAAAGAGGTTTCATTGTATCTTATATCATTGTCTAATACTCCTTTGAATTTTTTCATGCCAAAGAAGATGGAGAATCAACAACCTGCAAATTTAGTTCAAGAACCATTATTTGCTAATTTATCGGACGAGACATTACGACTATCACAACCTTCAAATTACAGAATAGAGATGAAGATCTTTAAAAACGACATGTTCTTCCTCAGATTGATGGCAAGATATAATGTGTTTGATATCACGACCTTGGAAGAGATTCCTGATGTTTGGTAATACTATTAGAAGTAGGAACTATTCCTAATGGGATTCCAAATATTTTTTTTATAGGAAGTTATGAAGGCCTCAACAATGATCAAATAACAAGGTAGTCCTCTTGCTTGGTATGAATCATTATTATTGGTTGAAAGGACCTATCAACTACCTTCAAAGAGAGCAAAGATCATAATATGTGGCAAATACAATTTAGTGCCTCTTGAACTTCTTCAATACGTAATTACCGCTCTTGGTGGAACTCATCTTTAAAAAAGAATGTAATATCATAGACAAGATTTATTCCAATAATTATCTAATTAATATAGATAGATATAAATAAATAAACAAGATAAAAATAGATTAATTTGATAATATCTTATAGAAAAGCTTTTTAGAAGATTCATAGATGCGGATTCATTGTTATACATGTCTATAGGTGATTATTAGGCTAAAAACTTAGCCAACAAGCTAACCACGTGTTACACATGCTGGTAGCTTATAGAACAAGCTAAATATGTGGCACATATTGTCACATTGTAAATTAAAATATAGTGTGAAAGATATAAAAGAATGTATTAAAATAAAAAGATTAAGATTAGAAGAGGAAAGGATGAAAAAAAAAAGGGGTTGTGGTTCTTTCTTTTTTATCTCTAATCTAATTTAAATTATTTCTTTCTACTTGTTAGATTTTCTTTTATTTATCTTAGATCTACTTTACCTTTATTATTTTTTTCTTAGATCTGAACTTATATGTTGTGGGCTAAAATTAGAAGAAAAGTTGATAGAAAATTAGTAGTAAGAAGGTAGAATAGAAATCCACCTTGGAAAGTGAAATTTCTTTAAATTAGTCCAAGAAAAAAGGTTGAAGAGGTAGAAAGACATGGGCTAAGAGCTCTTTTTGACCAAGAGGATAAGGAAGACTAGGCGGAGATGATAAGGGAGGAATGAAGATGTAAAAAGAAAGAAAAACAAAATAAGAGGAGAGGAGTGTAGGAGAGCAAAAGGAGTGTGTTTTTTGTAAATAGAGGGAGTTAAGAGACAAGTTTGAGAGTTAGATTTTGTAGACATAATCTATGCAAGTTAATAAAGAGATGAGTATAAGTTTGACACTTATTTGTTTTATAAATAAAATGTTATGCTCTTTCAAAAAGACAAGGGTCTATTTCCAAATCAGTAAAGTTTGAGGGAGCATATCTTTGTGATTAGAATAATATTTTGAAAAAAATTTATTGGAGTTTATAGATATACAAGTCTATTAGAATGTATAAAAAATTGATTGCCATTGGAGTTATATTCAAGGAGTTATGAAGAAAATTGTGGTTGGATCTAGAATTGTTAGAAGGCAAAATTAAAGAAGAAGGATGGAACTGTCACGGACATAGAATACAAAGAGGAAATCTAAACAAGAATTTCAAAGAGAACTGGCAAGAACTAGATTGATCAGATGAGTACAAGAGCAACACCAGAGAGGTGAGCTAGAGCTCCAAGGGATGTGTTGTCGAGACTGAAGAACTCTTCAGCCTCGACTCCTAAATATATTTCTAAATAAGAAATTTCTTGAGCGACTTCCAATAATTTAGGAAGCTTCTTAAGCAGCTTCCATGAATTAGGAAGCTTCTCAAGCAACTTCTACTAACTAGGAATCTTTTCAAGAAACTTCCACTAACTGCTAATGGAAACTTCTAGAAGGTTCCAAAGACTTGCTTCTAAAATGTTCTAATTTCTAGAAGGTTCTAAGACTATGTCCCTAACATCACCCCCTCCTTTAGCTTTGAGGTCTGCGAGAAGTAATGTTGTTGTCAGTCAATACCAACGCAAAAAAATGAAGATCTGTCGCATAACGTCTACTATGAATTCTAATTGTCTTTCACGAGGCAAGTGGTTCATCGGTCCTTGAAGCCAACGGTAGTGGCCCACGCCCTCAACTTCCGACCAAGCATGAACTTTCGTGTCCTCATTGTGGAACTGTCTTGCAAACATACCTTCTGGCTGACCATTGTAAGCAGGCTCGACTTCAAATACAATCACCAGTGATCGGTTACTTGGTATCCTCCGTCGTTGTCGTGGTGCAGGTGGTTCTTCATCTCGAGGTCGCCTTCGTGAGCTAGTAGGTTGAGATGATATGATTGGCATGGTATCTATCTCTTGGCTATCCATGTCGAAAGACCAAACTATGGCTATCAGAAAAGATCTACTCTATCTTGGAGAAAATAACCACATCAACTATGAATTTTGGTAGTGTTTTCTCCTCCTTTTATATTACTAGATGAGCAGGCTTCAGAAAGAAGTTATCCTCGAACCGGCTTAGGTTTCTGAGGATATTGTTGATGAAACTCTTGTACCTTTTGCGGCACATTGGCGATATTTTTGGCCGGCTCCCATGTTTGCTCATTGATATCGTAGCCTCTCTAATGTACAAAATATCCCAATTTTTTTCCCATTTACACCGCAAATCTAGCACCTTTTCTATCTCGTATTCCTCGTGGTTCTCGATTTCAATACTAGGTGGCAAACTTTGCACTCTTCGAGGAAAAGACGATTCTTGATAAATCTTCAACAAAAAAACATGAAAGACTGGATGTACCTTCATAGTAGCTGATAACTCCAGACAGTACGCCACTGGATTGATTTGCTTCAAGATGACAAATGGTCCCAACCTCCGGTAGTCCAACTTATCACACGGCCGCTTGGTCTTGATATTCCATCGAAGTAGCCATACCTTATCTCCAGTTTTGAAAATATGTGCTTGATTTTGAAGTTTATCTGCAGATGTCTTATAAGACTCTTGAGCAGATTGCAATTGCATCTTTAATATAGTTTGAAGCTCTGATAGCTGCTTCACAAATCCTTCAGCTATTGGATTGTTATTTGTTGATAGACTTAACAAATCAAGCTTCGGATGGTACCCATAGTTAGAAAAGAATGGTGTTTGTTGAATTGACGCGTGCAAGGTGTTGTTATATGCAAACTTGGCTAACGATAGATATGCGGCCCAATCATCTTGCTGATAGTTGATGCTACATCTTAGATACTATTCCAAAACTTGATTCATCCGTTCCGTTTGGCCGTCAGTTTGAGGATAGAAAGCTGAAGAAAGTTTGATATCCACCTTCAATATTTCAAAAATAGATTTCCAGAACTTTGATATGAATTGAATTCCTCGATCCGACACGATATCATCTAGTAGACCATAATATCGATACACATTATCAAGAAAGAGACTTGCTGTATCTTCACTTGACGATGTCTTCTTGCAAGGGATAAAGTGCGCCATCTTTGTAAGTCGATCTACCACAACAAAAATACTGTCAAAAGAATTCGATGGTGGCAGGTCTGTAATAAAGTCCATGGAAATTGAAGACCATGATCGCCGTAGAATTCGCAATGACTGTAAAAGTCCATAAGGGCGATGCCGAGGATTTTTAGATCTTGAACAGATGTCGCAAGTGAGGACAAAATCTTTCACATCTTTCCACATTTAGGGCCACCAGAAATCTCGAGAAATAAGTTCCAAGGTCTTGTTGAATCCAAAATGTCCCGCAGTTGGAAAATCATGACGAGATTGAAGAACTCGGAGCCGTACTGGTCCTTTCGGAATATACAACCGCTCCTCAAAGTATAAAAGATCTCCCTCCACTTTGAACTTGTCATTATTGGCGAGTTGCTTGATATCAACTGCTATTGAATCTTCAATGGTCGCGGTACGTACCTGATTGAGGAAGTCAACATCAATTGGTACAATGGCAGCGTGAAGCCGGAATTGTTTTGGCTTCAATAGCGTCGTACACTGTTGGTCGAATGCTGCCTCTCCAGGCTTTGGTGCAAAATATGATCTCCTCGATAATGCGTCAGATAGTCCTTGTTGCTTTCCAGGTCGATAAGTGATAACAAAGTCAAATCTGGATAGCAACATATTCCACCGAGCTTGACGCCGATTCAAAATTCGAGCCGACATGAAATATTCCAAATTCTTGTGATCAATGTATATGGTTACCAAATGTGCCGCTCCTTCGAGAAAGTGATGCCACTCTTGGAAAGAATCCAATATAACAAGAAGCTCCTTATCGTGGATCTCATAAATGATCTCAGCAGTAGAGAACTTTCGAGAATAGAATGCAACTGGATGGAGCTTTTCATCAGCACCCATCTGTGAAAGTACGGCTCCCAAAGCAAAATCCGAAGCATTAGTTTCCAAATAAAAGGCCTTTGTAAAATCCGGGTGGACCAAGATCGGAGTCGTTGTAAACGCCATCTTAAGATCTTGAAATGCTTTCTCTACTAGGAGTCCCCATTCGAGCTTGTCCTTACACGTCAATCAAGTGAGTGGAGCAGCAACTTGGAAATAATTCTTAATAAAAATCCGATAGAAGTTAGCAAAACCGAGAAAACATTGTACATCTCTAACCGTCTTTGGAATCTCCCACGACACAATTGCTTCCACTTTCTTGGGATCTATTTTCAAGCCTTCTGTAGTCACGATGAATCCCAAAAATTCCACCTCAGTTTGGTGAAATAAGCACTTCTCCAACTTGGCGCAGAGTCCTCACTCACGTAGTTTTTCAAGGACGAGACGAACATGCTTTTCATGCTCTTTTTCGTTCTTAGAAAATATCAAAATATCATCCAGATAGATGACAACAAAATCGTCAAGATGCTCCCGGAAGATGTCATTCATCATGTGTTGAAAAACTGCCGGAGCATTGATAAGACCAAAAAGCATGACATTATATTCGAAATGGCCATACCTTGTACGGAAAGCTATCTTCCATTCGTCTCCTTTTTTAATTCGTACAAGGTTGTAGGCTCCTCTTAGATCGATTTTTGTAAAGATCTTTGCCCGTCCAAGTTGTTCAAGAAAACCAGATATCAAGGGTAACGGGTAACGATTCTTCTTTGTTACCTTGTTGAGACCTCGATAGTCCACACACATCCGTAGCGAGCCATCTTTCTTTTTTATAAATAAGATTGGTGCTCTAGTTGGTAACTTCGAATGGCGAATGAAGTTCTTGGCTAAATTCTCATCAATGTACATCCGCAATTCTGCCAACTCCGTCTGCGACAAATTGTAGATTGGGCCAAAAGGGGGTTGTGCTCCTTCTTGAAAGTCTATGGCACAATCATATGGTCGGTGCTCCTGTAGCATATCAGCATTCTTCTTTTGAAACACATCTTGAAAATCTTTATATTGCTCCGATATACTTGTTGTCGAAATCTTCTCTTTGCTGGTTGGAGTCGTATAAATGACAAACGGTGTACCTTTATTGGACGATCTTATAAATGCTCTTGCTCCAATAAATAAAGGTTTTTTGATTTGGGGTCTTCTAACTGGTTTACTCTCGGAACGTTCTATTGGAAATGTTATCTTTCGTAACCTCCAATCTATGGTTGGATTATACTTTTCCAACCAAGAAAGACCAAGAATAATAGGACTTGATGGAGTCTTTATAATGTTGAAGATAATATAACTACTATGGTCCTTAAATGCTATTTCTATAGGTTTTGATTCATGAGTGACACTACCAGACAATAAAGGTCGTCCATCTATGACTTCTACGTAAATAGGTTTAGATTTTTGAACTAGAGGGATCTTATGATATATAGCATATTCTTCGTCTAAGAAACAAGTGGATGTTCTTGAATCTAGTAATGCTAAGGTTTTAAGCTTCTGAGGACCAAAAA
>JAWRVF010002100.1:0-20925 GCA_036785485.1 Physcomitrellopsis africana
AGTGGCTCATTATCAAAGATTAATGAAGAGTTTAAAGATTTTTAAAGTGTGCCACTATACAGCGAGGATGTAGTGGTACATCAAAGAAAGTACTCTCGCAAGAGAAGGGAAGTATATTTGTACTTGAATTGTAAAACTTCTTAAGAGTGGAGTTGATATATATACATAGTTTAACAACTTACACAAATGGGAGAAGGGGGTTCAATAATATTGCTGGAGCAATAATGTAATGCCGACCACAACTTTGGTTCTTCTTGGTGCATATCGGAGGATGCACAGGTTTGGAGGGGGTGGATGTCGTGTTGTGGTTCGGCTACTATGTGAAAAAATTGTACATGTATATTTAATGTACAATTTACTACATAGCTAAATGAGAGCCATATCAGTGGACTTTTATTGGTTATAGAATGTGATTGGGTTGCTAGTTTAGAAAGGATCTGTTAAAAGGATTATTATTAAGGTTTATACAACCTTATTTTTTTTTTAGTAGTGACTTTTGAAGTTAATTTTATATTGATAGTAACTTATATATATCTTAAGTCACCTTTGTTAGACATTGGTGATCCTTAAGATCTTAGTTTATTTCTTTTATTTGGTGCTTAAAGCACCAAGTATGTAAATCTTATAAGAAGAAGGGTTAGAAAAGGGTTTTTAGTGTAAAAAGGGTAGTTTGGCCATCCATGTGGATGAATAGAGGTAGATGATAGAAATCTCTATTCTAATTGGCCAAAAATCTTGCCCAATGGGCTTCAAGGAGGCTGCCCAAGGGTTTATTAGGAGTTAGGGTTTGTTTTTCGAGAGGAGTTGAACATCAAAGGCTTGGGTCATCAGGTTTTGGTTTTTGGGTATGGTTAAGGTCCAAATCTTGCATGATTTGGACTTTTAATGAAGAAGTTATAGGCGCTCAAAGTTAGGGTGTCGATTTTGGACCTACTGTCACTCTTTTGGATATATCTCGCGCATACAGAGAGCAATCAACAATCGGCGACTAGGGTTGGAAAGCGCACTTTCTTGGCTACACTTTTCATGTACAACTTGATAAAATCCAAGCTAGAATCAAGGAGATATTGCGAGTTGAAGTCAGTGCTTGTAAGCTAAAGGCAGTAAGTGACTCTGCTTAACTAGCGGTTACAATTTGAGCTATATCTTAGGCAATTTGAAAGATTTTTGGCTCAATATTTTCAAGAGTGTATATGTTTATATCACAAGACTATGTGCAAAATTTTTGTGGCATTAGGGTTTTGGGTTTGTGAGATATAGAGAAAATAGTGCTCGGGTGTCTCTGAGCTAGGGTTTTAAGCACCTACTAGGAATTTTGAGATATCGAATGATCGGAAGTATATTTGCGGTTGAATTTTTTTTTGTGGTAAAGCTTAAAGGTGAATTTTACCTTGCCTAAAAGTTTGAAGAAAAATGAACGGCTAGATCAGAAGATATGATTTTCTAAAGTTTGGAAAGAAAAACATCCTTTGCGGGAAAATATATTTTTAAGGGTTTTTGTTGCAAATTTGGACTTTTGTGCATACTAAAGGTGTTTTTGGGAGCCAAGACTTTATGGAGGTGTAAAAGGTGGATGTATAGAGCCATGATATGATTTTGATATATAGATGAGTCTTTTAAAGGTTTTTAAGGATTTTCTACATATCATAGAGAAAACTTATGTACAAACCTACTTAAAAATAAGAGGTTTAAATCATACAAAACCTTTTTCTTATATTATCGTGTGTATTTGTCCTTCTTATTAAGGACAAATAACTCATTAGAATTTAGCCAATAAATATTAAGTAAAATTCTCTACAACTAGGTACCCGGTGTATTATTCCTACATAGGCGTTAGCGACAACGGATGTACACAAAAAAGTTGACTTTTTATTTTCAAGATTTGAGAGGACCTCCCTCCAAGATTTGAGAGGACCTCCCTCCATTTTCGGGGTATGTGATTTTAATGATACAATTATTTTTTTCTACAAGTTCTTCATTTCGAAGCTAGAAGTAAATGAAATTTTGAAATATACCTTATTTACACTACAACATTCAAATAAACCCTAAACAGTACCACACCAATGATATCCTTTCCAATCACATCCATGATACCCACCCATACAAATCTAAAATATCCACCCTATCACACCAATGATACCCTTTTCTATCACACCTAACACACCCTTGCCTATCACACCAATGATACCCTTCTCTATCACACCCAAGACACCCTTCCCTATCACACCAATGATACCCTTCTCTATCATACCCAAGTCACCCTTCCCTATCATACCCAAGACACCCTTCGATATCACACCCATCATACCGTTCCATATCATACCCTTTGTACCCTGGCCACAGTGCCCTCAAAATCGTCCCCACCCTCCTAACTCATCCACAGACCTTCGCTCCCCTTCCACTTGTAGACTACTCCTACCACGTCTGTACCGTGTCTGTGCGCAACCTCCTCAACTCTTTCGTGTCTGTCTGTCGGGAGGGAGAGCGAGAAGACTCGGGAGTGTCGGATAAAGAGCGGCCGGTGGATATTGTTGAAGCGTTGAGCGCTTCTGTGCAGGTGAGGATTGTGGCAGTGGACTAGGGTTTGTGTTTGCTCGGAGTTCTTGGCAGGTGAGTGCGGTTTCGGTGTCGGGGTAACCCTAGGCGTTGTGTGATGTTTTCGTCGTCGACTCTTCCGTTTGATGCTTTCAGGGTTTCTGTTTGAGTTTTCTTTCCACAACTTGACTGAGGTAGAGAGTCTCGCAGCGCCTGCTTACCCGGTACACGCTCTGCGGCGACTTCAAGTTATGGAGGCGATGGCTCCTGCTGAGGTGAGTTCGTGAGATGTTTGGAGTTCATTCGTTATGCACTAACTATATTCAAATGTGGATTTCGAATCGGGGTTTTAAGCTTAAGTTTTCAGCAGTATTTTTGCTGATATTTTAAGAAGCATTTACTGTCGGGTCTCCATTCTTCAGACGGACCAAGATCATCGGCAGAAGAGTGCGCGGGAGAAGCTAGAGGATACGGTGCAAGACCAGATAAGAGCGAAGGAACAGGGAATAAGAGAGCTGAGAGAGGAGGTCAAAGTGAAGGAAGAGGAGATCAAAGTGAAGGAACAAGAGATCAAAGTTAAGGAAGAGGAGATTAGAGAGCTGAAAGAGGAGATTAGGGAGCTGAAAGAGGAGATAGGAGGGGTGGAAATGGAGATAGCCATTGCTTCGGGAACAGAAGTGAGAACGCCGCTAGAAGCCAAGCTGGAGTTCCTCCGGCAAGAAGTAGGCATCCTCCGGCAAGAAATAGGCAGCCGCCATCAACAGTTAATTAGCGTCCGGCAAGAAATAAGCAGCCGCGATCAGCAGATAATCAGCCTCTCGCAACAAATAAGCAGTGTTCGGTACGTGCAAGAATCGGCGGCATCGTCAGGTATGTAATTTTAGAAAGAATCTGGGTCCATGATCTGGCTGGTGAATCTTGTTTGCTTTAGTATGCTAACTTGTTGCTTAGGGTATGCTTACTTGTACTCGTGGTAACCAACTTTTCTGGCGAACTGATCGATTGATTTCCTTATCAAAATCGGTATAGGGTGTAGTTCTTCTTGCCTTCGTAGATAGAATAAGCAGGCCTGTTAATAAATGGTTTATTTAGGAACGACGCGGCTCACTAGTTTGCGGAGCTGCCGCCAAGCTCTGCGGTAAGTATCACTAGTTCGTCTAACGGTCTTATCAGGTTGTATCCGAGTGAGTGAGAATGCACAATTTGGTTCGATGCCCAGAATGTGCGGTCGAATGCATATTTGTTGCATAACACTCTTGTCTGATGTCTGTAGGCATCTTCTTGTACGATACGTGATGGCCATTCATGAGTTATATTCACTCTGTGATGTCTTCATGACCGGCTTGTAGGGATGAGGTAGTGCTCGTTTTAGCGTTTGATCTGTGCTTTCACCTGGTTCCGAGTTTTTTTGTAATTTAAAATTTTT
The DNA here is from genome assembly GCA_036785485.1 of Physcomitrellopsis africana. Lineage (NCBI taxonomy): Eukaryota > Viridiplantae > Streptophyta > Bryopsida > Funariales > Funariaceae > Physcomitrellopsis > Physcomitrellopsis africana. The sequence continues at coordinate 3,962 of JAWRVF010002100.1, forward strand.
TTAATTAATTTTCAGTATGCCTCACTTGTGCTTTCAATCTGTGCGTTATTTTGTGCTTCTTGTTGTTGCCACTTTAGAGCAATTCTGGTGGTGTGTTTGATAGATTTTTTAGGCTTCTCTGGAATCTCGATAATTAGGGTTCGTTTAATCCGCAGCTGGGAGTGAAATGTTAGCAGGTCTTCTTCTTGGCTGTATCCCAGGGTGCGTCGTGCGCTTAGGATTTTGAAGGGTTAATTTTCATTATTGGCTATGGCTACTGTCAACCAGACAGTAAGGTCGAATGTTGTTTTATATGAAGCGTCTTCCTAAAAACTTCGTTTCTGTTTCCTTATTTCAAGTTTTAGGAGGAAATGCTGTACAGGGTAATATTTCTGTTTTGCTTTTCAAGATTATTGTGTTCTAAGGGCTTTGAAACGTTGACTTGGTGATTTGGTCCTAATCTGCCGTTGTGTTGCTCTGTTTCATTGGTGCATCAGGGACAGTGCTCTGATCCTCTCCTCTAATTTTTGTCTTTTCTTTCGGAGTTGCATCTTTTGCTTTGGAATTACGATTGTCACCACGGCTGCTTGTCATGCAGGCACTCTTACTTGGGCAGAGTGGCTGGATCAGCGGTTGCCACCGCCTCTCTTTAGCTTTAGCGCACCGCCCGGGTTACGACAGGCAAAGAATGAATTCACCCCATCCTCAACCATCGGATGGGATCTTTGGCTAGATGTTGATCAGTACGTTGCAGACGCAGTCACAAAGCCTTCACGACCCCAGCGTATTTACATGGAAGCTCATGTCAAATCGAGAAAAATAGTTTCCTCTGAGGCTGACTGTTGTTACCTATACCAAGCGCTTCTGGCTAGCATTGGTAGTGTTTTGTTAGGCGATGAGTTTTCAGTGTCGGCAGAGGAGTGGACAACGTCCTCGCCTATGATGCAACAACCTGCAACAGCGGACATCAGTAGAGGAGCGCTCAATGATCCAAGTGTCGGGTTCAACAACGTAATTACGCTAGCTAATAGGAGTTTTCATTCTGGTGGCAGAACGGTTATTCTGTTGAAATGTACTGATCGAGTCTTCTTAGCGGTCGAAATGAAGAGACCATCATTTTTTAGAGGAGCCTTAGGCCAGAATCCTCCAGATTTAGTCAAGGCGTTTGAGAACAAAGGTCTCCAATTTCTGGATGGACAAAGATCTCACGTTCTTGCGCAGTCTATTACCCAACTCTTCAGGTACCTGGTGAGACATCAAATTGGTTATGGAATAATCTCCTCAGGTGATTTGTCCTATCTTGTAAGTCGTGTGGGTGATTCCCTACGTATATCCGAAGGCATACATTGGCGTCATCCAAAATTCATCGGTGCGCTCGCCTACTTTATGGAAAAGTCAGCCGATGATACTACAGTGTACAAGTGGGAGGGAGGTAATGGTCAGCTTACTGCCTTGTTAGGATGCATTTGCGATTGCATTTAATGCAAAATCTTGTTTGAAATGGAAACACCACCTTCTACCATTCTTGGTGATGATCAGTTCTTTGATTTGACAAGGTGCTGATGGATTTATCGCTTATGTGTAGGGGGTAGACATCCTCAAGACTGCAGTATTGATGACAGTCAAGAAAGTCAAGATTCCTTGAGTGATCACGAGAAATATGAGGCACCCAAAAGATTGAAGATGACACAAACTGACAGGAGTGTAACTCGGTAAGTTCCAGTATTTGTTTTCTAATTGTATGCTGAAGTTGAAGGCGGTTTTACCTTAGTTTCGATTACCCTTAGTATCCGTCTATTTTCATGCAGTGCGGTGATACATGGTGCATGTATATCCTTGCAGGAGCATTACAGGGTTAAGTGGTTTGAAGGAGACTCCTGCAGCACATTTACGTTTGGAAACGCTTCCTTTTGCGACAGGATGGAGTGGAAACACTGTACGTGGGAAATATGAGGGTCATGCTGTTGCTGTCAAACTTGCAGCGGTTTGTTCAGACCGTGTAGAGGTAAGCCCTCTCATTACTTTTATTGGGATCTATCATTGCAAACGTTTCAAAATGTTCTTGCATCAACTCATGTAATATTCTTGTCTGCACAGGCTTTCATAAATGAGGCAAGTGCCTATTCAAAGCTTCAGAAGCACTGGGGAAGATATGTTCCAGCGCTTATATCGCATGGGACAACGGCACATGGCAATGTTGTGTACATTGCAACGAAGCTCATCAATGGTTTCGAACTTGGGATGGGTAAGTTACGGATGAAGCATACTTCTAGCGTAGATCTCATTGCTTTGTTTGAAGCCCCAAGCAGTGTAGCAACGTTCTAAATGTATTGGATGCACGGTTTGCAGAAAGTCTGACCCAAGAAATGGTGACAGCATCCTTTGAAGCCCTTAATGCTATTCACGCTTCTGGTGTGCTTCATGGTGACATTCGGCGAGATAATATCTTGGTTCCTAAGGGAGGTCGGCGAGGCGTTCGTTTCATCGATTTTGGGTTTGCTCGTTCCATCATCAGTCCTGAGGAATGCTGCAAAGAGCGTGCACAGTTGGAAGATATAATTAGCAAGTTCTGGTCCTATAGATCTGTTAGGGTAGCTTCACCTGCTGGTGTATTAGACAGGGGTCATTACTTGGAGGCTGAAGCCTACTAAACCTCCGTTGACTCCATCTCTAGAATTTTGATGGTATTTGTGTGCATTAGAATTCCTGTGAGTATCAAATTGTTGCCTAGATGGGGCCAATGATACTTTATTTTGCTTAAGATGTTTGCCATAGAATGGCGGTCTGCTGTGATAGCCAATTCTGTTTCAAATAGGACTCGTTGGATAGAAAAGTTCATTACCAGGAGTAATGTCGGGTAGGAGCAAGCTAGCCGCAAACTTAGAGGCCATTCATTTTGGTACCTATGCGGACATTTTACTAACCGATCTCTGGCACTTTCCGCTTTGGAAAATTTGCGGATGTGGCATCTGACGAGAAATTTCCCCCGCATCGAGGCATTTAAAAGTGTTTGTGGAGATAGCCGATGATGCAAATCCAGTTCGAAACTCCGTAGCTCTTAACCCAGATTAAGGCTTGAGGTGTGTTGCCGAGCTGAAGAGGCTTCACCCTTGAAAGGGCCTGAAATGTCCAGAAGGGTATATGAGGGTATGATATCTCTTGTTATCCAACTTGAAGTATCCTGCCAATTGCCTACTGGCACTCTGGACAGGTATTGGGCAGACTCAGTATATTATGCGGATTCAATCATGCAGATGATGAAGCGGGATATCTGGAGCGTCATTTTGAGAATTGAGACCAAGAAAACAGAAAACCATCCCGTTAACAGGCCGTGGAAGGAATTGTGAAGAGAGTGAACCCACGCGAAACCTGTATAATTGTTCATATGAATTGGCGGTCTTTGAATACCAAATCCTAAACCTTGAAATGCATTTTTGAACTTCTAAGCTTGGTGTAGGAGGAAAGCGACTATTTTGTTTTACTATGTGTCCGTCCAGGACTCTTGATATCTCACAGCATGGGAATATGGAGGTGACGGAGATGCTCAATAAAGAATATGAAGTCAAGTATCTCACAGTTTAGTAAGTCTTTAACCACAAATTTGTAAGTAAACTCACCTTAAAAGTTGTTTCATGGTAATAACATTTGTAGCTCTGCTTCTACCAAGTATAAGGAGATAAGTAGTTGGTTGTCGTGTTTCCTCCTTATTAATGCATTGGGAATACCCTGTTTTTGTGTCAGAAAAAAAAAAAAAAATTAAAAAAAATAAACTATTTATATATTACAATCATGACACATAACGGAATAGGACAATATGCATTTTGTGGATTGCACATCTTAGCACACTTATTCTCAAACAAAACAACCCAAAAGGATTATTCACACAAATCAATACACAATTTATTAATATTTAGAAAGTGGATGTCTCATGTTGGAGAGAGTAGAAATCGGAGCTCGACGTCCGGATGTGGCGACTTGGGTGCTGCGAATCTCGCAACCAATATCCGAGATTCCGTATCCATTGCGTCGTTTTTCGAGTCAGCCCACAATCTGAGCATGGTATGCACTTGGTTGCGGAATCGGAAGCTGGGTAGGGAAGAATTCGAAGTTGATTTGTGGGCTGGAATTGGATTTGCAGTTTTTGTGGTGGGTTTTGTGGGTGTTTGGTAGTTGGGTGTATAAGTTTTGGGGAGGTGGGGGAAGTAAAAATGGTCGGGGACGATGGCGATGTGGTAGAGATTGTGGAGGAGGTGATCGACTTGAAGACGTATGTGGATGTGGTGCGTGACGATGGAGCGGGCGCTATCACCACATTTCTGGGCACGACGCGGGACATGTTTGAGGACAAGCGGGTGCTGGAGCTTCGGTACGAGGCTTACCATGCCATGGCGCTCGAGCGCCTACGAAGGATTTGCAAGGCTGCGCGGTCGCGCTGGGCGCTCACGAGGATAGCGATTGTGCACCGAATCGGCGTCGTGGGTGTCGGGGAGGAGAGTGTGTTGGTCGCAGTGTCGTCTGTTCACCGGAAAGAATCACTTCATGCGTGTGAGTTCCTGATTGATGAGCTTAAGGCTTCCGTGCCAATCTGGAAGAAGGAGGTGTACGAGACTGGAGATGCGTGGAAGCAGAACTCGGAGTTTCTGAGTAGGAATTCTTTAGCCACGACTCCTGCGTCTGTCGGAGGAGCTTCAGACGTCCCTAGGGTTTAAACTGGCGGATCAAGGATTCCGCTACAATTTTAGTGTTTCTATGTTTCAGTCTCTGACAATTTTTGACTTTGGTAAAGAATTGTTATTATCTGCGCTGTCTCCGCACAGTGACACGATTTGGACCTTGATCTTCGAATGTCATGAATAGTTGTGTATGTTGATGGAAGGTCGGAATTTGTAATCTAGTTGAGTGATCAAGTTTCTGAGTGCTCCATTCTGAAAGTTATCTATAGTTAAGCTCACAGAAACACAGCTATCTGCCTAAGCCCGCAGAAACATGTTCACTATGGATCTACAAGGTTAGTGGGATTTGGCAGGTATCATTATGCCACGTTACTACAATCTTGACCTGCTTTTCAATGGGCTGGAGTTTCAAAGTGGAAAGTACTGGTAGACGGTTTACCAGAACTGGTCTTGGAAGACGTAGCAACATTAAGCAGACAAGCAATTCCAATCGTGGGAGCGTTTCTGGGATCTGACTGTGTGAATTTTAATGAGATTTTTGAGTTTTGGAAAATACAGTTCATTGGTGGAGGCCAATAGCTCTGAGGCCTTTTATTCTTCTGAGAAATTCTGATATCAAGTCCCAGAATTGTAACAGAATGGAACCTACTTTTAGTCTGTCTGGTATTAGGGTTGTGAAGTGAATCCTGTCAGTATTTCATTTTGAATACAGTGAAGTCTCGCATGAGTTTGTGATGGGAAAGAGGCTAGTTTCGCAACAATGCCCAGATTTTGGATTTCGACTTATAACATCAATGTAGAACATTTTTGTCATATGTTTTGCACTCTGTGGGGTTAAGTGCACTATCCATAATGAATTTCTTCTTTTCAATGATGCTTAGAGATCAGTAATTCTTTCAGGTTGTTATATTGAGCGGCTTTATCAACACATAGTCGTGACTTAAATAATTGACTATATGACTGGGTCGTGAAAAGCAGGCATGACTTACCACATGTGCAACTTAACGTGGCTATCTTTCACGATTGTCGAATTATCTAGGTCGCGAAACAAAGGAAACTTGACGATTAAGATTCTTTAACTGTCATCTTCAAATTGGCTCAGTAAAGATCCGAACTGCTCGACTTCTCGGGTTTGGTATAATACATTCTCCATAAACCTTTGAATCGTGTCAAATGCTTCGCCTGTGGCCTCTAATGCACCGTTCAGAACATCATGGGACGTTGCAGTTACCAAGCACACTTCCCCGACAGAACCATGCATGATTCTCTGCGAAGCAGTCTCCGCTGCTTCCAGCTCAATCGCCACATTGTCCTCATAACAAATCCATGAATCCAATATGCCAATCAACCTTCCAAGGATGAGGTCCATTCCTTCCTCTGCTCTCTCCATGTACATGGGACACTCCACTGTTTCGTCCACCTGCATCAGACACACGGCCAATTGAGGAATAAGGACTTCATCAGAGTAGCCAAGAATTTTGCGCACACATTGCTCAAAAATATTTCTAGTAAGAGTAGGGGTCTTACCAAGAGCTGCGTGGTCAGGCGGTATTTGATCATCTCATTGCATTCTAACTCCATCTCCCTCACCAATGTGGGCAAGTAAAGAGCTTTCAGCTGCGCCACCAGTAAAAGGATATCAGATGGATGCAACATGGGTATTAGAATACCCATCATCTAACACCTGAGTTGCGAAACATTAGTAGCACAAATGTGCAATCGACTGAGCAGAGAAATGTACTGACCTCCGCCTCGCACGGATCCAAGAACATTCCCTTTGCTTCCAAACTGTGAAAGACCTCGGCCTTGAGGGTATTCAAGAAGCTGTTCGCAATTAGTTGCAATTTCACCTGCATCAATCCCCAGAGAGTTTCAACCTTCAAAAATCTCTGCTCAACAAGATAGGAGAGATAACTGTATATAGTTGTGTTGATCGACCAGAGGCAATGGGACAACTAGGAAGGTCGCATACCTTGCTTTTCAAGCATGCTTCGGAGACATCGGCGACTTTCTTTTGATCTACACGCCTCAGTCTTTCTTCGTTCACTCGAATCTCCGCCAGGCGCATGCGTTGCCAAACATTTAGCTCGCACGCTTTGATAAGCTCAAAGTTTTCCTGAGCAGTGGCAAGGGAAAGATGAATCCACTAAATACGAAAGGCACGCCCTAGTCATATAGAGAATACTTGCATAGGCTTTTTATCTGGAACCACCATGGTGTAACAAACCTTCCAAACTTCTACGCGTGCATAGAGAGGGATAATTAGTTAAAACTTAACGCCTCTCCGCTGAATCTATAATACTCCTCTGATAATCACCTAAGTAGTGGGAGCAAAATTAGCACAGCATCTGCCCACCAGGCCAAAATCTACAGAGCAAAAAAGAAAAGTGACGAACTTGCTGAGCTCGTTGCGCTTCGATTGTCAAACTCTCTTGGCATTCCATGTAACCCTGCTCAAGACAACGTCCGACAAGCTGCTCGAGCATGGGCTCCACATCGTCATCGAACCAGAACAAATCTCCTGGCCAAATCTGTAAATGATGCACACCATTCTTCAAACTAATAGGTATTGTGTAAATGAGTTCGTAGCCCTGCAGCTACGACTTAAAAAAAGGACAAGTGCGATAATTAGACTCTTTCAGTATGCCCATTCCCTTCAGGATGCTCATATTCTGAAGTAGGCTTGAGGGATGCATAACTTCGGTGCATACATTTTCCGACCCATATAATATGATGAGGGACAGGTCAAGACGGATCGAAAGACGTACCTGTGTTTCTTTTTCTGGAAGTGTCGGCCACGGAGCAAAGGGAGGAATAGGACGTTTTGGTGGAGGAGGATCCGGATCCTCTCTATCAGAATTTGGCAGTGGCTCCAAGTAATGATCCAACTATAAAAAAATAGAAGGTAATAGTCCCTCTCAACTAGATAATACTACATTCCATGTTTGTTCGACACATGTACTATTAGAATACAGAGTATCGGGATTGCCACATGAGCAGGTTTTGGAAACGGTAAACATCAAGAGTGCCCTCTCTCGGTATCATCAGCAGGGTCAAATTCATAATACGTGATTATCAATTTCCTTTTGATGAGAGAAATGTAATGGAGGTACCACGGCGAGCTGAAATATTGGTGTCCTCGAACGAAGGTCGGACTCATCATTCTTAACCTTCGATTTGCGAGGAGGGGGTAATGGTTCAGGCTGCAAGAACATGCAATACATTTTCAATAACTTGCAGTCTCAGGCTTATCAACTAGAAGGCTTCGGGAAGACATAGAAAAATGCGTGTGTGTAAGGCTAATTCCTTCACTTGCAAGAACCGTTAATGATAAACCCTAAATAAGTTGTGGCAATTCACTTCAGTCAAGGGAAATTTCAGACATGGTTTTACCTTGCTCATAACATGCGTGGAGCCACGATGAACCCGATGATCAAACATAAGATTCTGCTGAGGAGGATCAAAGATAACTTCCTTCGGAGCAACTCGTATTCTCTGCTGCTCTTCCTTTTCATGCATCTCAGACACCGAGAGAACCGGGCGCAACTTGTTTCCCTTTTTCTGCCTGCTCTTCTCAAGTTCCGAATCCTGTATTGGCCGCCCTACGAGCATCCTAGAGGTTGTTTTGGTAGGAGCTCCCATTGCGATATTCTGCCCCTCTTCTGTATTCCAAACGCCATCCATAATCTTTATAAGATCTAAAACGTCGAACGTGAATGAAGTTTCACGAGACATACAGTGTTAACCTAACATTTCCTGAACCTTGAATTTGCATTCAGTAACATTGCCAATATTCAAGCCATTATTATCAATGATACTTACCTTATACCGCAATGTTGATGTCAAGTCAGAGGCCACTCAACTTAGCTATCCGCGAATTACTATTGTAGATTAAAATTATTAGGGCTGAAGCGTGGACACAGTCACATCAAACTCTAATTGAACGAACCAAGGAGGAAAATTAATACTGCGAAGCTGCACACCTACAATCAACTCGGAGCTTCTTCCCCCTCCTCAACAACGTTGTCTACGATGAACTTTCACAAACATTTTAGGTCTCCTTCCAAGAATCATGAGCCTCGATGCCGTCGGACTGTATCCCGTCCCCACAGCCGATGGGACCAAAGCATCTCTCTGCAACGCACGTCCAATTCGACTCCGGCAACAATAACAACAACCGATCTTCCACATCCATGGCCTGCAACCCCACATTCCAAATGAGACTAATTCCCACCCCCTGCTTCATCGCCGAGAGCCTCTCCATGGCATCATACGAAACGCAAATCCGCTTGGAAACACTTCAAGCATAGAAACCATGGGACCCAACAAGCTGCCTGGTACACCAGGTCGGACCTTTCCTTGCATTTCCAGATACCCATTGCGATGCTGAGACATCTGATTGGCAAAAGTCGGCGGTTTGACATGGAATGGTGTGAGATACAATGGGGTCATGGTGGCCTTGCTCATGGCGCTTGGGTACTAGCTTGGCTTTGGAGACTAGTTTTCTTTGAATTCTTTCTAATACTTTCGTTGATTTTAAGAAGATGTTTTTGTACGATGTTCATCATGTATGAACAACTACAAATATGAACATATGTCTATGTATACATATATATTTTTAGTTTAATCTTATGAGAAATATTAAATTGAGAATTAACTATTATTTTTGTATTGGATATTATAAATAAATTTATAGCAATGAACAAGTGTACCAATGAAATTAAATATCTAAAGTTAAGTAAATTTTAATAGATTAATTAAATAACATATTTTTTAATTTTTAATTTTTTTAATTTTATTGTTAAATATTCAAATATAGTTTATTGGGATCCTATTTTTAATATTTCTAAAAACTAAAAAGAACAATAATGGTAATAATAATATTATTAATTCTAATCTAATCAACTTATTAATAACTTAGAAATTTAGCTAATTTGATTGAATTTAAGGGTGGATTTTATAAATAATTTTATATAAAAATAATAATATTTTATTATTTAATTAGTATTAAAACTAAGCTTCTATTTTAATCTCAATTAGATAATAATACTACCTATAAACTACATTTAATACTCTTGTTATATTTTTAATATTCACCAATATATTTTAAACTCAATTTTTTAAAAGACCTAATAATATCTACTTAGCAACATTTTTAAAATTACTTACGTAGTGTTTAAAAAACTTCTTTAAATTATCACAAAGATTGATCATATTATTATTTTTATAAATATATATATATATATATATATATATATTGATTTTTTGATATTAAAGATTTTTTTTATGGCATTGTACAATAATCATTATAAATAATTTATTATCTTCTAAATTTTATTTATAATATTATTTATTTAATTAAGATATATTAATATTTTATAAAAATAATAAAAATAATAAATTTTAACATATAAGAAATATAATGACATAAAAAATATTTTATTATTAAATTTTATTATACAACATTATAAATGTTTATTTTGGAAGCGGATATATCCTAATAAATTAAATTTGTTAATCTTTAACAAACATTACTTATAAATCTCGAGATATTTCCATGGTGTATATCAAAGTTTCCTGATGGTCTCCAATGGCCAATTCAACCGTGACCTCATGTGTGATCAGGCCCGAGCTTATCATTCATCCATCTATCACTCTAACTACCCATGGCACCTTCTTGAGTTGTAGGATAGCTTTACAATCTTGAGCAAATTGGGGATGCATGAAAATTCTTGTGGCTTTTGATGCAATCAATGCGATAGCTGTGATAGTATTGAAATTAGCATCCAAAATCAAATGAGTTCTTGGCTCATTTATAGCCCTCAAAAAAGTAATATCAAGTTCAACTTCTTGACCTCTTCATAATGAACTTATTCCGAGCAACTCCATCTTGGGCATCATAGAAGCTGCACTTTGAATCATGTCCGGGTACTAAACATCCCAATTTAGTCATGGGCCATGTCTTTTCCCGATTTTGTTAGATGTCGATCGCTTCCCGTAAGAATTACTATGGATAATGGTTTAAAGGGGTTTGTTGGGTATCTTGATCGCACATGATCCACTTCTCTGCAATCACAACACTTCTTTTGTCATTGAAATTCGAGCCTCTCCGTCATTTTTTTTGCGAAAGTAATTGTCACCCAAAGGGCTCCTAGTTCCATTGGCATCAGTCTCGATGCTTTTCTATGGGCTTGAAATCTATTGGCCAAATCTCAAAAATTAAGAATTGGAATCCTAAAATGGGAAGAATCTTAGATCGGCCGCCTATGTTAATGCCGGCTCCAAAGCCTCTCATCTATTCTTGATGCCATTGACATCCATTTATGCAACCATAGTGGTCGAGTTTCAACGATAGCCATCGCATCCAAGATTTCATCTTTGAGTCTTGCTCGGAACCTCACCACCAGACTAGACTCATTTCAATCAATTTGTGTTGTACACTCATTAAAAGTGGAGGTATAATTAGCCACTGAACTGGTTTGTTGAATTCTTCTAATGCGATTTTCAGCATTTTCTATTCTATCAATATCACCATAGATAGCAATCACTGATTCTTTGAAAGTGGCATAATCTCCCAATAATTCATGATTATGGCCTTCATCGAGAGCTTGGAGGAGAGGCATGGCCTAATTTTGCATAATGCCGGTCATATACAAGAATGCATAGGCGACTTTATCTTCATCAAAGGGATAGGTTCTTGGCTTACCTTTAAATACAAGGCGAAGCTGGGCAAACCATCGATAGACTTCATTGCCCTTTTTTCCTGAAATTTTTTCAAACTCAGCTACTTTAAACTCTTTTTCTCAAAATTCACAATATCATCTTAATTTGCATGGAGTTGGATCACCTACTTCTTTTGAAATAGATGGAGATCCATGCTAAATTTTTGTAGTTGTTTGATCCAACAATTGTTAGAGAGTGTGCAAGATTATCGTTTGGAACACCGTTTGAATTTGATGTTGAATAAAAGCAACCCATTTTGACTCAATTTCCTCTGGCATTGGTGGTCGACTAGGGTCTCTATCTCGTCTTTCCTATGCCATAGTTTAATTCCAACACCCGTACAATTTCTTTGAGATTCTTAATAAATAATAACACATCATGTGTAATTGCAAATCAATGCATTATCGAGGAACGTGGACAGCTTATTGATGCTTCATTATGTTAGGCTCTTTATTGTCAATGCTCCACAGATCGACACTTTGTGCCTCTGATAGATCTAAGCTTATAAGTCAATAGATATTTACGTAAATAAAAGCAAGAATAAATATTCCATTATCGTGGTAGAGAGAATCTGTTTCAAGAAAGCGTTAGGCTTTTGGCTGCAATTAAATACTCAACCAAGATCCATAATAATAAAACCCTCAATTTTTTTATAAAAGTCTTTATTGTAGGGCTATTACACCTAATACATAAGTCTTATTTCACAAAAATACTCAAATTATAACAAAATACTCTAAACCCTCATTTACCCATAGGAGGGGAATTTTTTTTGAACTTCATCAATCTATAACTTTTAATCTGACTATTCAAATCTACTAAAATTTCACATGAAATATTGATATGCTTTTAACAACTAGCACAATAAGTTTCAAGTGTTGAATATTTATTGATCTTTAGATATTGTAAAAATCCTAACAGTAGTTTCAAATCCTTATTTACAAACACCTGTATATTAAATCCTTTATATCTCACAAACCAAATGTCCAAATGCTATGAAACTTTGATGTATAGCTTTTTAGCACAAAGATTCACCTTTTTGAATATTTTTAGATAAAAATTCGTCTAGAAACTTAAGATATGGAAAAATCCATCACCATGAACAAAATGGCCCACTTACTACCTTGAAATTCAATATGTTGTCTTTGACTCCTAATATCTCCTTCTTCAAAAATCCAAATGTAATGATTCTTCCTCATAAAATGTAGATCTTAAAACCAACTCTCTAATTACACCTCTTAATCTCCAAAAACTTTTATACAACTCCTCCAATCCTCAAAAGTGTGACAATAGATACAATTTGCACACCTTAACTTCAAGCGCCTACTTCTCCCACATAAAAATTCCAAATCTCTCAATTTTTATACCAAAATTATAGTCCAAAAAACAAGCTTTCTAATCCTAGTCTTTGATTTCCAAATGGCCTCCTTCAAGTTGCCAAAATTCTTGTTCTTGTTGTAGGCAGCCTCCTCAAAGCCTATTGGACATGACCATTGACTAATAGGAATGAAGAACATCACCCCTTGTCTTCATTCATCCTCACTTTGTCTTCATCCTTCCAAGTAGGCCTCTTAGTAGTTTAATTCTTCTTCTTTGGACTCCAATTGCCTCTTAAGGCTTTATACTAAATATTTAGGTTCTATATAATTTAAAAGCCATAATCAAACTAAGCAAAAATCTAAAATAAATTTTCTTACACCAACCCCCATTAATTTACTTTACTAATTATTCTAACACATATTATATATTTTGAGTGGATTTTATGTACTGTACGCAATTACAGTACGACACCGTTCACTCAGAACAAAGAAATAAAGTAAGGAATTAAGACATGGGATCGGGATTCGACATAATTCAAGTTCTCTTCTAAATTGCACAATGAAGCGTGAGGGACAAGCCCTTTCCTATGGCTTTAAGAAAAAGAAGATGGAGCAGTTGCTTCCTAATTACCAAATTGTTTCTAGATTGTGAAAGGATGCATCTATTTTGAAAAGATTACATATCAAGGACATACTTTTTAGAACATTCTAGATCATTTTAGAAGATTTTTTAAACTCTTTAGAACATTCCAAAAGCCTTCTTACATCTTCTTAGTTGATAGAAGTTGCTTCAGAAGCTTTCTAGTTAATAGAAGGTCCTTGAAAAGCTTCCTAGTTGGTGGAAGCTGCTTGAGAAGCTCCATAGTTGGTGGAAGCTTCTTGAGAAGCTCTCTAGGTTGTGGAAGCTCTTTGAGAAGTTTCCTAGGTAGGAATATATATTGGAGTTAAGGCTGAAGAGTTCTTTAGTCTCGACAACACATCTCTCGGAGCTCTAGCTCACTTCTCTGGTATTTTTCTTGTGCTTATCTGATATAATCTAGCTCTTATCTGTTTTTTTTGAATTCTTTGTGTAGATTTCTTGTTCGTGTTCTACGTCCATGACTGTTTATTAAGACTACTCTTGTCATAGATATCAGAGCTAGTTCCTTCTTGTTGGAGTGTGGATTATCCCTCTTCTTGAAGGTATACTAGTGTTTTAGAGGTTGCGGGTTATCTTCTTCTAAACTGATATCTTTTTTGTTATAATATTAGAGTCTTATTCTTCTTGGAGAGAGTGGCTTAGCCGTCTTCTTAAAGGTATTAAGGCGTTTTAGAGGTAGTGGAGTACCCTCTTTTAAACCAATATTCCTCCTTGTAGAAACAATTTCTTCCTTTTTTTTAGAATGGTAAGATATCAAGACATTAATATGAGTGAAAATTTGGAGTCCAAGATGGACGCTTTTAAGAATGCTCTTGCTACATTATCACAGAGAACTACGGTGATGGTAGGATTCTTTGCAAGACTTTATAATGATGGAACATTCGGAAGAGCACAATCTCGGCTTCATCAGCCTCAAACTTCTGCACCAGAAGAAGCAACTTTACATGTAGTTCAACGAGAACCATTGCTTCCACAACGAAAGGAGCCTCGAATTAGCCTTTTAGATAAGTTTGATGGCACATGCTCCAAGTTTCAAGGTTTTGTGAATCAAATCAAGTTAATAACAGCTCTACAATCCAAACGTTATCCGATAGAGGAATCACGCATTGGATTGGTTGAAACTTTGCTTACGAGACAAGCTCTATCGTGATTTGCTCTTCTATTTGAAAAATGATCACTGATTTTGAACAACTTTGAGACTTTTTTGGATGCATTTGCGAAAGCATTTAGCGAGCATGACAAGGCTCGGTGGGCTACAACAAAAATTCGATCGCTACAACAAGAGACTCGCTCTACATCAGTCTATGCATCAGATTTCAGGCAATTAGCATGCGACATCAACTGGGATGAAGAAGCATTGATGAGTCAATTCTATTGGGGTCTAAGGGATGACGTGAAGGATTTGTTGTTATCTCTTCCTGATCCACGAATGCTCAACAAAGCCATTACCCAAGCTGTGAAGTGCGATAATTACCTATTTCAGCATCGCCAAGACCAACGCTTCAAACAATATACAAGTTATTGCGGCGCAATTATATCGCCAAGTAGCCTAAATTCACAATCAGAGACAGAGGACATGCAGATTGATGCGATACGTATCAAATCCCTTACTCCAGAAGAAAAGAAGCAGCGTATGGAGAAAGGTTTGTGCTTTTATTGCGGTGGAGAAGGCCATAGAGCTGGAAACTGTCCGAACAAGCAAAATGGACGCAACATCAAGAATAGAGGTGCATTTGTTCAGGAAAACAAGGATGCCCAGCCACAATAGGAATCATGCGGCTGGACAAATCAAAACCAGGTTCCTCTCTTTCTACTCAACTTGCCCCTTGTTTTACAATTCCTTTGTCTTTTAATCCTGAAAAGTAAAAATCTTAGCCTTATTAGATTCAAGAGCATCTGCTTGTTTCTTAGATCAAGAATTTGCTAAGCGTCACAAAATTCCCCTGGTATAAAAATTCAAATCTGTTCATATAGAAGTAATAGATGGATGACCTTTATTATCTGGTAGTGTCACCCATGAATCAGAACCTATAGAAGTGACATTTAAAGACCATAGTAGTTATATTGTTTTCAACATTATTAGCACCCCGTCAAATCCTATTATTCTTGGTCTTTCTTGGTTGAAAAAATATAATCCATCCATAGATTGGAGGTTACGGAGGATAACATTTTCCATAGAACAACCTGAGGACAAGCCTGGAAGAAGACCCCAAACCAAAAAATCCTTGTTCATTGGAGCAAGAACGTTTATAAGATCGTGCAAGGAAGGCACACCATTGGTCATTTATGCGGCTCCAATTAGTGGAGAGCAGATTTCAACAGCAAGAATATCGGAATAATACAAGGATTTTTAAGACGTGTTCCAAAAGAAGAATGCTGATATGCTACCAGAACATCGACCATATGATTGTGCCATAGAATTGCAAGAAGGAGCACAACCACCTTTTGGCCTAATCTACAATCTATCGCAGACGGAGTTGGCTGAGTTGCGGAAATACATTGATGAGAACCTAGCCAAGAACTTCATTTGTCATTCAAAATCGCCAGCTGGGGCACCAATCTTATTTGTGAAGAAGAAGGATGGCTCACTACGGATGTACATGGACTATCGAGGTCTCAACAAGGTGATAAAGAAGAATCGCTATCCATTACCTTTGATCTCTAGTCTTTTGGAATAACTTGGACGTGCAAAGATCTTTATAAAGATTGATCTAAGGGGAGCTTACAACCTTGTGCGAATCAAAGGAGACGAATGGAAGACAGCTTTTCGTACAAGGTATGGTCATTTTGAATATAATGTCATGCCATTTGGTCTTAGCAATGCTCCGACGATTTTTCAACACATAATGAATGATATTTTTTAAGAATATCTAGACGATTTTGTTGTCATTTATCTGGATGATATCTTGATATTTTTTGAGAACGAAGAAGAGTATAAGAAGCACGTTCATTTGGTATTCAAAAAACTACGCAAGCAAGGACTCTACCCTAAGTTGGAGAAGTTCTTATTTCACCAAACTGAGATGGAGTTTTTAGGGTTCATTGCGACTACGGAAGGCTTGAAGATGGATCCCAAGAAGGTGGAAGCAATTGTGTCCTGGGAAGTTCCAAAGACAGTTAGAGATGTACAATATTTTCTCGGCTTTGCTAACTTCTATTAAATCTTCATCAAGAATTATTCCCAAGTTGCTGCTCCACTCACTCGATTAACATGTAAGGATAAGCTCGAATGGAGACCTCCAGGAGAAAAAACATTTCAAAATCTGAAGATGGCATTTACTACGGCTCTAATCTTGGTACATCCAAACTTTGCAAAGGCTTTCTATTTGGAAATCGATGCTTTGGATTTTGCTTTAGGAGCCGTACTTTCACAAATGGGCATCGACAATAAGCTTCATCCGGTTGCATTCTATTCACGAAAGTTTTCTGCGGTTGAGATCAACTACGAGATTCATAATAAGGAATTCCTTACTATAGTGGATTCTTTTCAAGAGTGGCGTCACTTCCTTGAAAGAGCTGCGCATCCGGTGATCATATATACGGATCACAAGAAACTAGAGTACTTCATGTCAGCTCGGATTTTAAACCATCGTCAAGCTCAATGGAATATGTTGCTATCTAGGTTTGACTTTG
>JAWRVF010002101.1:0-20858 GCA_036785485.1 Physcomitrellopsis africana
GACCGGACCTGTTGTGCTAGGTCACTGCTACGCTTCCTACGCGCGCACACCACCCCCCTTCCCTTCATTACACAACTCCACTCACAAAAGGCACTCCACCACGGCGCTTCTCTGCCGCGCCGCTTTCCTCGTGCCCCTCCACCCGTATGTATACGCCGCCGACGCGCTGGCTGACCGCAGCCCCCTGAATCTCATGCGAGCGACGGGGAGACGCTTCTCGCAGCTCCTACTCACTCCGCCGCACGCCACGCTGTGCAGTATCCGTATCCATGGATCCACCGGTTGCACGCCAGTCAGTCATGAGACTCTGCTCGAACCGGTTTCACAGCTTAGATGTGGAGCCCGACCTCGATCAAGGCCTTCAAGGAGATCACTGCCACCACTGCCTTGCCCGCCACCAGCTCCAGCACCTTGTCCTTCTTGTTCTCCACCACCTCCAGCTCCAAGTCGTACACGCCGTCCAGCAGACGGGCCACCACCTTGAGGTCGATGTTCGCGACGACGTGCACCTTCAGCAGCCGACCCTTGCCGTTCCTCACGAACAGCACCACCTTGAGATGTCCCCAGCCGCGCATCCAGCGAGCGGGTCCCCAGCACCGCCCAGAGCCCCGGCCTTGACCTCCAGCACCTTGCGCGGCCTCGCCCAGCACCAGCCGCGCCTGCGCACACTGGTTCTTCACGGACAGTTTCACT
This sequence comes from Physcomitrellopsis africana, assembly GCA_036785485.1. Classification (NCBI taxonomy): domain Eukaryota; kingdom Viridiplantae; phylum Streptophyta; class Bryopsida; order Funariales; family Funariaceae; genus Physcomitrellopsis; species Physcomitrellopsis africana. The sequence continues at coordinate 694 of JAWRVF010002101.1, forward strand.
TTCAGGTCAACGAGCCCGCCGGACCTGCCCGCGGCGTCCGCCTGGGCCACGCTCAACGCACCGGCCACCAGGAGAAGGCCCAGCAGGGGCAGTGCTCTGGCCATGGTGAATGTGGCGGAGGCTGGATCTGGATCTGGGCGGAACGCAGGGAGAGCCTGGAAAGCTTGGGATGTAAGGCCCTGAGATTCACGCTGGCCTGCACTTGAGAGCGCTCGGATGCAGTCGACGGGAGCTGTGAGGATGGACGCCGAGAGACGAAGTTGTTATAGAGCTGCAGCCATGGTGCGTGTCGATCACGGACGCATCCGATCCTGCATGGCACGGAACCCAGCAAGCCCGACCTCGGAGTGGTTGTTTTCTGCATGAATGGGACTGCCCAACCGCCGTCCACCGCGTTTCGAGGCCGCCATGCCATCGGAGTTGGTCATCCTGCTTGTTGTCCAGGAGGTGCTGTGTGCTGTGATTGCCGTGCGACCTGCTCCCAGAAGTATCAGCGGCTGGCTGCGGTCCAGGAAAGTTACCGCGATGAGGCGAATGTCTGCGGGTTCTGGATTCATGTTCAGTTGCAGCTCAGTTTCCGGATTCCGGACAGAGCGGAGAGTCGCTGAGATCGTTATTCCTTTTGGGGACGCAACTCGCTTTTCGCGAGGGCGCCGGGGACCTTTCCGGAGTGTCCCATTGGACGGCACGCCAGGTGGCGAACGCCATTTGGAAGCCGTGAGGGATCTTCGCCACCCCTGAGCGCACCCCGAGTCGCCCCATCATCCGTTCGAGAGACGAATCCTGGCTGGTAACCTCAGCGCCCAAGAGCCTGTCGCTCGTTCACGGCGGTTCAAAGAATCTGCGTGATGGTTTCTGTTACTTTTATTTTCATTTTTCTCTTTTGTTATGGGGATGCAGGTTATTGTGCAGTATCTTGGCGAATTACTGCGACACGGAAAAATGGGGTTTCCATCACAACGCATCGCTTCTACTCCGAAATGAAGGGTATTCTTAGCCATGACACGAGGGTCAGATGATTTGCGTCCTCAAATACACCCATTGTGCAGCACCTAAGTGCACCTTGATATCCTGGCATGCGTAAATGAGAGTGAGATCTCGATCAGTTCGGAAGTTGTTGGAGAGTAGCGAAACACTGGGCTGTGGATGACGATCCAGGTGCCTTTGCGCATAGTCACAGGTGATATCGTCATCGTCACAGGTGATGCGGCCACTGGCAGCCTGCCTCGTTGGCTCCACGTCGGGAGATTGATGACCGCTCTCAACTACGACTCCATCAAATGCGGTAGACGGTTGCGGAAACTACGCCACCAACAGCCCAATGCTACAGGCACTCCCATCGGCGACCGGAGCAGAAAACCAGCGCGAAGGTGGTCATGCGTGGATCGCTGCGTCACACCTACGAACACATATTCGTGACACGTCCAGATCACCAATAAATAAGAGCCGTCGACACGGCAGTGAACAATGAAGCGGCACCTGTAAAGAACCCGTCAGTTCCCTGCGCCCGGCACCCGCGCGGGATTGCTGGAGAGAAGTGGTGACGCTGCTGATACAGGCCAGCAGTTCCGCCACCCAGCACGCTGCCAGCATCCCGCGCAGAGAAACGCACACCTGCTCCCTAGGAACCAGGGATCGCGGTCGAGTGAAATCAGCCGCCTCCAATCTCACTGTCTGGTAGTGGTCACGCTGATTCAACCAACGTCGTCGCTGCATTGACATGCGGTGCAATTTACCGATGTGTCCTCGATCCACCACACGCAGTCCAAGCTGCTCGGTGTGAATGTCCTCCGGCCTGTGGTGGTGAGAGCGTCACCCTTGCCACAGTCTGAAGCAGGGATGCCGGGTTACACAGCGGTCCAAATGAGGAGCTACCAGAGCAAAGATAGCTGCAACCAGCCTGCCTCTCGGCGCCCAGAGCAGCTGAACAGTGATGCTGAAATTGTTGCAGTGGTTGGTAGTAGTTTCCCTCAAGTTGCACATGCAGGTGGGTATGACCATGATGTGATTTTTGCATACGAAATTGCACGAGGGAGGCTAAATTACTCAATGTTCACTCTGGAATCCGGAACTCGGCTGCCCATCTCACCTGCAAGTACCGTAGCAGGCTTCTGGCGCAGGGCCCCAACTTTTCGCGAGCGTTCCGGGGACCAGTCTTCAGTCCCGTCCCAGTGTTAAGTTGGTATTCAGCCAGGAGAGCACAAGGGAGTGCTGGCGCTCAGGGGCGCGATGCCGGCGTTCAGTGCACCAAGTCGTCGTGATCCACCTGCCGCATCTACCATCTACCCTAAGTTTGGCTAATTATAGGACATCGTGATCACGAATCTCAATCACCACCTCGGTTTCGCTGCTTTCGGTAGAAGGGGAGAGATACTACAATAAGATACCAACAATCAGAAACTTCTGGACCGATGTTGCAAGTCAACGGCGTCGGACACCGATTGAAATAATTGGTGATTCCGGTTAACCGCCCCTGTATGTGGTGGTCCCGTAATGGATAAATCTGCAGCCGCATCGAAATGATGTGCTTGGGAGTGGCTGTACATCTATCCATTTGTCCATCTGGGATCATTTTTCCCCACACATAAAATTATTCCCCCTAAGAGTTACAATCCACTGTCTTGAGCATATTTATTTATTTCTTAATTTGTTGTTTCGCTACAAAATATTACGAGGGTTCTCCACACCTGCTCACTAACAATAATTACGAATCAGTGCATTGTGTGGTTGACCTTATAACCATGACATGTCGTGGATTGGATTGAGTTGTGTATAAATCACAAGTTGAATTAGCCATAAGCCCCCACAATTCAAACATGGCCTCCATAATACATTTGGATATAATAGCAGATAATTTAGGTTGAAATTTTTTTTAAGGAGCCTGTTGAAGGTCTGCTTATAGAGTTTAATTATGATAAAAGCCATGAAATCCTTATAAATGAGTAGCCAAGCCCATAACCATAACGAAGCTTGGCCTTTTTTTTTCTTTCCCCAATCCCCGAGTGAATGGCATTCAAAACTTTATGCTTTCCAATACTTTCACAAAAATGTGGAGAGATATATATATATATATATATATATATTGTACTTTAACTTGCACTTTTTTCAAACAATAGCTTAACATACTTCAAAATTAATTTGTACAAAATTGATATATTGGTTTATTTCTAAAATACTATACATGTTTGGAACCAAACTTAGAACATAGCATTGGTTGCTGCAAAAAGGTTTCAAACTTGTTTGAAATAGATGTTAGGTTCAAGTATCCATGTCAAGTTTTGAAGAAATAATCATGCAATGAACCATATGGGATTGTTTCATAAAAATAATTGGTCACCAAAGAACATGCTACAAGTTAACTTTCATTGTAGTCAAAAACCTACAAAAAAATAACATAGAAAAATCAAACCCTTTCAATGATGGAATGTACATCTAAACCATTATTAGTCTAAAATCTAAAATGGTATCTTATACACCCGATCATGCACCTATTTTTATGTAATTGTAACTTGGACGCATCCTTAGAGGTCAAAAATAATTATGTAACGTTCCAAAACTAATCTTTAATAGCATAGATACGAACTCAAATACAACATAGGCCATTTGAATAAGTCACATGAGTCTAAAAGAGAGTCATATAGAAGAAACAAAAAGTATTTGGTGTTTTTGTTTGAATGCAATATCTAATATCAAGGTTCTTCACAAAAAAACCAAAAATATGAATACAAATAAACAACAATAAGTATTGTGAGACCCTCAAAGACAAATGAAAAAAAAAATCCATATTGTTATATTGTATTCTATTGTATTGGTATTATACGCAACACAATTCATGTGCTTTGATATTTCCATGTATGCTACAAATTTGAAATGGTTTGAACACTTGTTTGACAATTGCCAAACCATCCAAGGATTGAAACTATAATAAGAAGCTACCAAACATGAAAAATGGACAAACAATGGAGTTTTGAATGCAAAGCGAAACAGTACCATGAAAAATCTTTTGGAAAATAACAAATTGTGCTTTGAAGAGAGGAAGAAGATACTTCTTTAAATCCTCATGCAATTGACACACTATAGGAGTTGGATGTTGCCTTAGCAATATATATGCGTTGTTGTTTCCAAACACACCATTTGTGCAAGTCTCAAAGGAAATCCTCCAAACTCCATCATTCCCTTTGCCTTGTATCAAACCAAATGTAAGTAGGGGGCATTAGAATACAAGAATGCCTTAGAAAAAAAATTAACAAAAAATTGAGAAGTCCTGAGAGAGAACCAACATACAAAGCACCAAAAATGTAACACTATGGACTTAGGAGAAGATGGGCGTAATCTTAACACTTAATATTAATTGAGGCGTGAAGGGTGAACCTTAAAGTCATGGATCCCACCTAAAGTTTCCATATTTAGTTGTTTTCATCTAATTGTAGTAATAGTAAGAGACAAATTTGCTATACATAAAACAAAAGGTGATGATGGCAAGTATGTGTTGCCATTGCAAAAAATCATTTTCACTTCAATAAAAGGACCAATAGGGGGTGTCAACAACTCTTTGATTTGCTGTTCAACCATTGGTCCACACCACTGGTCATCTCAAAACGTTTTCTCCATACCACTCCAATCCCCACAAGTAACCGGCACAACCATCATTCTCCTCTTCCCCTTCCCCAACATGTGAAGGGAGTTCCAAAATATTTCTCGTTGCCCCCCATTCTCATGCACAGCCGCGCCCTATTGGCCTCTTGTCTACATGACTGCTTCTTCGTACTATCTGGCGGAATGGAATCGTTGACATTGCTCGGTTACTACATCCCTCCACACATGGCACCTCGTCCGATGTGCCCGAGTCAACGCACCCTTCAATCCTCGGCGGCTCCTCGACGCTCTGCTTGCGGGCAAAGTTTCCGTGCCAACTCCACATACTCCACCCAGCCCAAAGTCCACGTACGCTGCATGCACAAGAGCTCCTGAACCCACCCGACGCTGTAGGCTTCAGCACGGCGTAGGTACAGGAAACGATCTTCCGACACCACCTCCGAGGTCGGGCTTGCTGGGTTCCGGCCTGTCTGGGATCGGATACGTCAGCTGATCGGCACGCACCATGGCGCAGCTCTACTTGCGCTTCGTCTCGGCGTCCATCCTCACAGCTCCGTCGACGCATCCAGGCGCTTTCTCAGTGCAGGCCAGCGTGAATCTCAGGGCCTTGTCCCAAGCTTTCCAGGCGCCTGCGTTCCGCCCAGATCGGAATCCAGCCTCGCCACATTCACCATGGCCCGGAAACGCCTGCTGGGCCTTCTCCTGAGTGGCCGCTGCGTTGAGCGTGGCCAAACCCCGGACATGCCCGATCCGGCGGGCTCCGTTGACACCGAAAGTGAGCTGTCCGTGAAGAACCAATTATTGCGCGGGCGTGCGGCAGTGCTGGGCGAAGTCAAGGGCATGGCTGACAGGTCAAGGCCGAAGACTCTGGCGGTGCTGGGACCCGTCAAGCTGGATGCGCGGGTGGGGGACATCCTCAAGGTGGTGCTGTTCGGGAGGAACGGCAAGGGTCGGCTGCTGAAGGTGCACGTCGTCGCGAACATCGACCTCAAGGTGGTGGCCCGTCTGCTGAACGGCGTGTACGACTTGGAGCTGGAGGTGGTGGAGAACAAGAAGGACAAGGTGCTGGAGCTGGTGGCGGGCAAGGCAGTGGTGGCAGTGATCTCCGTGAAGGCCTTGATCGAGGTCGGGCTCCACATCTAAGCTGTGAAACCGGTTCGAGCAGAGTCTCATGACTGACTGGCGTGCAACCGGTGGATCCATGGATGCGGATTCTGTACAGCGTGGCGTGCGGCGGAGTGAGTAGGAGCTGCGGGATGCGTCTCCCCGTCGCTGGCATGAGATTCAGGGGGCTGCGGTCAGCCAGCGCGTCGTCGTCGGCAGCATGTACGCCTTCGGGGTGTGGGGGGCGGGGGGCTGCGAAGCGGCGCGGCAGGCGTGGTGGAATGCTGTGGTGGGTTAATGTGAAGTGGGGGGGTAGTTCAGTGATGGGAAGCAGCAGTGACCGGACTTTAACAGGTCAAGTCGTGGGGAGGATGGATTACCCAAGCGGGGTTTGTTGGCTGCCGGCGTTGATACTGCTTGCCGGTGGTGATGTTGATACATGCTTTGGCAATAGACGAGCGAAGGTGATGTGTTGGTATTCGTTAGCAGCTGCACTGGAACATGCATGACGGGGATGGGGGGGTTGGGTGACTGTGATGCATGTCTTGACTTGCATGGGGTTTGTGCATGGTGGAATATTTCTGTGCGTTCGAGAAGCTGGTCACAGTGGGATCCGGCCCCAGTCATTCGGTTGACGTGTTGGCGTTGCCATTGCTGTCAAGCCCATCCCGTGCGTGGGAGTGGCGGATCAGCGGGTCCGGATTATCACACGTACTGTTGCTGAGCGCATTCGGAGCATGTGTTGCTTGACAGCCCGCTTGCGGTGAGGATGAATCCGGTCGAGCAAATTACTGGCGAGTTGGCGTGTGGGTTGTTTCTGGGTGAAACCGGCCCTGGTGCGCGGTTCGGGGAGCGTGAGACCGCTTCGGAGATTGTGAGCGTGATGTTGCCGAGCTTTTGTGGACGGGGATGTGGATGGGAGGATTGAACGAAACGATATTCGGGGCTGGCGCCCTGGCTGGTGGTAGGCGACTTGCATCGAGTTTGAATGAGGGCCGTCGTGTGTGTGCGGGGATGTTCAGATGTTGATGTGACTGAGTCGCGCCAGGCAGAGGCGAAAGTGGTTTGCTCTGAAGTGTGGGGGTGTGGGAGCCTCGGGAGTGAAGCCAGAATACTGCGTCCTTTTGTCATTGGTGGTTTTAATTATGCAGTGTGCTGGGGATTCTGTCCAGTTAGGGTGAGACCCGCATACTTGGATGGTTGGCGTGCTTTTGCGCTTTTCAGGACAGCATGATCTGCCACGGTTAATCGTGTTCCCGATCTGGATATGCACCGCACGGGTGCCTAAAAGTTGGAATAACTTTACTGAGGGAATGAACCGAGTTTGGGAGCCTCCTCTTCGATATGTAAGAGTTGGTCGCTAGCTTCGAAAGGCTTTTACTTCCGCGCTCCGCCAGCGTTGGAATTCATCTGATCGCGAAATCATCGTCGATGGATGTTAGGGGAAGACTTAGCATCCATCAACATGAACGATGTGATCCAGTCCGCATGTTCAAGTTCAACGCCGGTCGAGATGAAGTCCCAACTCTGTCAGGTGCAACCTCGGTAGAGCCGACCGGCTTTAATTCACCGAACCCAGACTACCGGAATTCGCTACATTCAACAGGGGAGTGTACATGCACATGCACATGCTCAGAAGAATCCACGTCGGTACACGTGTTTCACCTCCCATGGCCGAATTCTTCAGCAATGTTGGAAACAGAGAAATATTCTTGAGCTGAATTATTTATTCATTTTGCCACGGTCAAAAGTGATGAATTATGGTCAAGTGAAGTGAGATTTGAATAGTCTGTGGGTGCATCACCACTCAATTTGTAAGCGTTTTGGAATGGATGAAGTTTCAAATGTTTGGACAACAGTGACAACTACATGTTTGTGTTGTACAGTGCATGGCTAGTTCAATTTGCAGTCTTATACACCACCAAATAAAACATTACACAGTAAAAGTGTTGAAACACAATGCATTGATTCACAATTATCAATACAAACCATCCAAATATGAAGCATATTTAAGATAATTGAAGATTGTGTTTCCAATTATTATACATTATGAAGTTGTATGTGCGGATTCTTTTGGTGCAACAAAAAAAAAACATGATTTGAGGAGGTCTTTATACTTGGGGGAGGAGGTGAGAGGCCACACCTTTTAAATCCTTGGATTGGCTAAAATCAAGAAGCTCTACTTGGTTGGCTTTATACTTAGGAAAACAAGCCCACGTGCCATAAGAGAAAAAGATGAAGTAGAGTGCATCCTTTTCTTACATGGCATGAATAGTAATGTCTCCTAGAACTTGAAGCAAGTTTGTATGAAGATGTGGTGTTTACAATAATCAAAAATTTATGTAAAACAACTATTAAAAGTACCTATTAAAAAATAAAACATCAAATTTACTTACATTTGTTATAATTGGTAGAATGAAGATATGATTTGGCATATCTAGACTTTCAATTCAAAAAAAGAATGATTTGTTCTATTTCATGGCTTCTTGATATTATATACTATCTCCAAAGGCCAAGGCTTTCTAAAGAGAGTTCTTTCTTTACCAAGCGAGGTCCTTTGTAAGGCTTTTGTACTATAGCCTTTCAAAGTGGGCTTCTAGGTATAAAGACCTGCTTAGATAGACAAGTAGATTGCAACAAAAGAAAAATATTTGATGATTATGCAATTTATTATTTTGATAGTTTTGCCATTGGATTTCTTATTACAATAGACTATCACATTTATTTATGATATTACATATGATCTTTCAAGAAAAAAAATAATAATTACAAATGGTATAAGAACTTGTTGTATGGTTATTACTTTAGATACAAATATACCAATATATATATATATATATATATATATATTTGAGTATATATGCATTAATGTGGTTCAAAAAAATATTGTTATAACTGATGCCAAGTGTGATATTTTTAGAATCTTAGAACCATATAAAATTTAGGATGTTTTTAAAAAAATTATAAATTACCTTGTCAAATAAACATATATCTCAAAAATATTTTGTAAACTTTGATATAAGTCCAAAGACAAAAATATTCTATAAACACTAATGCAAGTCCAAAGGTAAAAATATAAATTTTTTAATCAAAAGTACTTTTATTTTTTATAAATTCATATCTATATTTAATCATATTTTATTAAGTTTTTAGATATATAAAATCTTGAGATATATTCAACCAAAGATGTTTAAACATTTTATTAATATCTAAATAATAATATTACTATAGGTTCAATTCTAAAATATCTATATGTATATATATATGTATATATATATGTATTATTTTCATTGTCATAAAATCAATGTTGTGAAATTTTTTGACAATAATTATATTTTTGAAATGCTATCAAAAATATTTATGAATTTAATATTTTAAGAATCTTGATTAAAACTATAAAACCTTGTTATTAAATATATTCATATATATACATATAAATATATACATATATTTATATATTTGCTAGAAACTTTCTAAATATAAGTATGAGATATGACCACAATTGATTTTTCAAAAAACCATGTGATTTACAACCTATACCACTTGAATAAATAAAAATAAATTGAAGTAAGTACAAATTGGTAAAATACATAATATCTTGTAAACAAACATTGTAGAAGCTTTTTAGACATGGATTTGAATTTTAGCAGTCATTGGATGTCCAAATGTTGTCATTGAAGTTACTTTTAGAAGTTTATTGGATTTAGGAATTTTCAATAGAAGCATCTCACAACTTGGACATTTGTTTTGTAAGCCTTGTGGTATTTATAAAAACTTCCACATGGTATTTTTATAAATCAATATATGTTCAAACAAGACTCAAGCTATATTTAGTCTCCTCAATACATTTTTTATCGTCTAGTCTTGATTCAAGGTTCTTTAGTTCTTTTGTACTTGGCAATAGCTATTTTAAAAATAACCATTTTTATTTTTGTATAGATTTATATACAATTATATATATATATATATATATATATATTGATTATTTATTTTTGTCTTTTGTTGTATATTTGTTAGTTGATTCTTGACAAGATTATATACATTTATGTTCTTGTTGCGTTATTTAAAATGATTTAAAAATGATGATTTTTGTGATGTACAATATTTTGATTTTTTCATCTCTAATTCACAAGCCTTTAAAACCACAATCAGAATTATTTTGATGTAACATACACATACCTTATACATATTCTATTAGTTGTAATAACTAATACAATGTTATTTTAAATATAATTTTAATTGAAGATTTGGACTACTTTATTTAATGCTAACAAAATAATTAGATTATTTAATAACTTGATATTCCTAAATATCATTGATTTGTTATAACCATGCAAAAATACTTCTATAAGAATGACTTTATGAGCAAAGTCTTTGAAAGACAAATGACAGCTATCTATGACTTTTATATGTATGGAATAGGATTCTTCTATTAAAAACGTTTAATAATACTTAGCAATTTTTTTGTGAAAAAAATACATAGATGTCTAAATTTTAATAATGAAAAGATAGAAATCACATAATTTTTAGGTTCTTGAAAAATTTATATTAAAAGCATAAAGATGTGGTTTACAAAACAACACATAACCTTAATAAAATGAAATTGCATTAGAATTTGGCAGTCCAATCTCAATTGTAGCTAGACAAATTTATTTTTTAACATATTGTTTTTGTATAGAACTATGGTCTTTATTTTGTGGTATTGCTTCTTTTTTTTGGATAAGATTAAATAATATATTTTGATTTTTTATAATATAAATATAATTTTTGTATAAATATTGAGATTTATTATTTAGTTATTTTATTTTTTGTTTATTATTTTGTAAAAAACTTGTATTATAAAGCATCAATTTTTACATCTTCTACATTTGATTGTATATTTTGATTTATACAAGAATATTTTGTACATATATAAAAGCATCCAAGTGGCATCTTACAACTATTTGAGTTTAATCCAAAAAAGAAATTGTCACATTTAACAACAAATTCAATTGCTTAATTTAATGTCCAAGGATTACAATGTCATCCAACTTGACAATGATTATTAGTTGTAGAAATTGTGATACATAAGTAGACACATATTAATTTTTTTGTAGCAAAGTTTGAATTTTGTTGGTTGTTGCACAAATTACATTGTGTTTATCATAGATAGATTGAAATTCTTCTAAAAATATATTTGAATTATTTAATGATAAATCATGTTATCTTTTAAACTAATAAAAAATATCACAAATCAAGTTTAAAAAATAATGTTATAAATAACATAACCAAAATCATTTCTATTGAGTAACTTTAAAGTTAGGATTCAATGATATGTTCCACATGGTTGATGAATCTTTGAACTTGAAACTAATACCATTGTACCTCTTCAAAAGAAAACTCTTGGTTTTTTTAATACATGCAATTGTGTTTTCATGAATAACTTAAGACATTATAAGTGGCAAAGAAACTCTTGCCATCTTTGTGTCATCATAACAAATCACTCTCAATAATTATTGAGACTTTCAAAATCTTATTGTTTGGCAATATCATTGGATGTGGATACTATCTATTCTTATATTTGTATTCAACATTGTCTTTGATTTATTTGAATTATATCCTTGCATGCTTTTAGAATGGATAATTTTCAACGAGCTAAAATTTAACCATTTTTTATCTATTGTAATATGCCTATGCATTATTGTTATATTGATATTTGGTATGTGGTTGATTTTTCAACCAAAACACATCAATAAAATCAATAGATGTAAAAAAGTCCTAAAAATAAAATAAAAAATATAAAAAGATGTTTTATAAGTTTGTAAATAAGACAAAAGTATTTAGATTGTGCAAATAGGACTTTGAAACTTATACATGGTAAATAAAGATGATAAAAAATGTAGACAATGGCCTTATATATTGTAGGTTTAGATTTGAGTTTATTTTTGTCTTTTGGTATATGGTACTTGGATTTTAGAAATACGTTATTAGCATATAAGTGATACAATTACATCTTAGATAATCCACTTTGCTTGATTTATTTCACTTTTAGATCTATTTTTTGTTACAAGGATTTGAATAATTTATCACTTGTATAGATGCCATTATTTTAACTATAGAAATATAAAGACGTCTAATAGTTCAAACAAGCAAACATTTTAATAATCTTATTTGAAGATTGTTGAATAAAAATACATTAATAGAAAATTTATCAAATTATGTTGTTATAGAAATCATTTACTTGTGATAGTTCTTTAACACCTTTGTGGTTTGTTTCTTCAAATCTTGAAATAAAAAAAAATGTGTTTTTTTCTTAATATTGATAATTTTGTATTATAATTAAAAAATATCCAATACCATTTAAAAGAAGTTGGTTGTATAGAAGTTGATTTGTATTACAAACCACTTATAATTCTTTGTATGATTCAAATTGTGTCCAAATAGATCCATTTGTATATGTAGATTAGTTTCTTTATTGAATGCGACAATATTTAAGAATTTTTTAAATATGTATGACAAAACATCTTCTATCTTTGCATATTGGCATATCATTACATTCTTGTATAATAGTAGAATATTTTAAATAGTGATAAAAGTTTTAGATGCTATAAAAATGACATCCAACATATAAAACCAACTTGGTTTCTTTAGTTCTTTTTAGGGTCTCATTATTTGTCTTTGGGAGTGGTCAAATCTTAATCCTTATAACATTGTACTCTTGATCATCTATTTTTATATCAACCACCTCATATTGATGAAAATTTAAATTTCTTAAAGATGGTATTATTTAAGATGTTATTTCTTATTTTTGAACACATTTCTTAATTATATTTTTGTCCTCCAAAATATTTTACATCACAACTATCAATGATCCTTTTGGCTTTGAAATGCATCAACCTATATGCTTTAGTTATTTTCAAAGTATTTCAAATATTTATATTTTGTGTTTTTATTGCCAAATACTTCTTATCATATAACTTGACATCTTTGCATGCACAATGCATTAAATATAGTTCATATGTGCAATAAAAAATGTTTTATCATTCTATGCTTCTCTAGGCATCATAGATGCAATTATAGCTTTTTGAGTGATATTAATCATGTATATACATTGTATTTAGAATTGCTACTATCCAAAACTTGTGGTTGAAGCATTAAGTAAATAATATGATTTGTGCTATCTTCACAATGTGTAGTATTTTTATTAATCCATTTCATATATATATTCAAATAATATGAGGTGATAAATTTTGTTTTAAAATGCCGCATTGTTTTTTTGTATATGAATTCCAAATTGCTTAGATGTACATTTACTTTTATGATTTGAATAGAATACTAATATCAAACCCTTGGTTTGGATTTTGAATTAGATTTATTAATATAAGTTAGTTTTTAAGTGCTTTGATTGTGTTAATACAAATTCAGGTATGTTCACTTCCTTCCATCTTGCATGTGAAGAATTTACACAAAATAAGTCTACTAATGGATGGAATCTTATATTTAGTAATGTTGCAAAGTGGTCCTTATGATTTTACGCATCATTTGCAACAAATAATGTAGTAAATATTGTTATATTTTGGATTTGTGCCAATGATGCTAAATGGTTTTTAGATGTCATTGGTACATGCTTTTGAATTTGGATGTTTTTATTACTTGAAGGATGATATCTTTTATGATTTCTCCAAGGTTCATTAAAACCAACATTACGTTCATTTTAATCTTCCAAAAAGAAAAGAATTCTTTCTACCAAACTCTACAATGATATTCACGCCATTTCTTGTCTTTTGTTCATTTTTGTTTGATTTCCAATCATGAACAGAAACTAAATATGTGTGCTAGTGCTAGCATGTTTTACTTTTCTTTCATTTTCTTTTTCTTTCCCTTGTGATCAAGGTTTTCTTTCTTCTTAAAATAAAAGATCGGCATTTTCTGTACAAAACACGTCAACCATTCTTGTCCATTACAACAGCATTTGGGGTGCTTGAAAACAAGTTTGAACAGCACCTGTGTGATCGTAATTGTCTCAGATCAAACCTGTTTGTAAAATCATTTTCGGCAAAGGCTTTTGAAAAATTCCAATTACTTACCATGTCATTACAAAGTGTACCCGCGGATGCTCCCAATGTGGGATAATCCGGACCCGCTGATCCGCCACTCCCACGCACGGGATGGGCTTGACAGCAATGGCAACGCCAACACGTCAACCGAATGACTGGGTCCGGATCCCACTGTGACCAGCTTCTCGAACGCACAGAAATATTCCACCATGCACAAACCCCATGCAAGTCAAGACATGCATCACAGTCATAACCCCATCCGTCATGCACGGCGGATTGCGGCTGAATACCGCTTGCTGGCCCTTCGCTCGTCATTGCCAAAGCATTAATATCAACATCACCACCCGGCAAACGGTTTCTTCAGCGCCACGGCAACCAACAAACACTTGGTAATCATCCTCGCTCCTCACGACCGGACCTGTTGTGTCCGGTCACTCGCTTCCTACTCGAACTACTCCCCACTTCGTACAACTCCACTCCTGAAGCGCCACGGCGCTTCTCTGCCGCGCCGCTTTCCTCGTGCCCCCCGCCCCCCACCCGTATGTACATGCCGCCGACGCGCTGGCTGACCGCAGCCCCCTGAATCTCATGCCAGCGACGGGGAGACGCTTCCCGCAGCTCCTACTCACTCCGCCGCACGCCACGCTGTACAGAATCCGCATCCATGGATCCACCGGTTGCACGCCAGTCAGTCATGAGACTCTGCTCGAACCGGTTTCACAGCTTAGATGTGGAGCCCGACCTCGATCAAGGCCTTCAAGGAGATCATTGCCACCACTGCCTTGCCCGCCACCAGCTCCAGCACCTTGTCCTTCTTGTTCTCCACCACCTCCAGCGCCAAGTCGTACACGCCGTTCAGCAGACGGGCCACCACCTTGAGGTCGATGTTAGCGACGACGTGCACTTTCAGCAGCCGACCGTTGCCGTTCCTCACAAACTGCACCACCTTGAGGATGTCCCCCAGCCGCACATCCAGCTTGACAGGTCCCAGCACCGCCAGAGCCCCGGCCTTGACCTCCAGCACCTTGCCCTTGACCTCGCCCAGCACCAGCCGCACGCCCTGCGCACACTGGTTCTTCACGGACAGTTTCACTTTCAGGTCAACGAGCCCGCCGGACCTGCCCGCGGCGTCCGCCTGGGCCACGCTCAACGCAGCGGCCACCAGGAGAAGGCCCAGCAGGGGCAGTGCTCTGGCCATGGTGTATGTGGCGGAGGCTGGATCTGGATCTGGGCGGAACGCAGAGAGCCTGGAAGCTTAGGTGGGCCCACAAGAGATTCACGCTGGCCTGCACTTGAGAGCGCTCGGATGCAGTCGACGGGAGCTGTGAGGATGGACGCCGAGAGACGAAGTTGTTATAGAGCTGCAGCCATGGTGCGTGTCGATCACGGACGCATCCGATCCTGCATGGCACGGAACCCAGCAAGCCCGACCTCGGAGGTGGTGTCGGAAGATCGTTTCCTGTACCTACGCCGTGCTGAAGCCTACAGCGTCGGGTGGGTTCAGGAGCTCTTGTGCATGCAGCGTGCGTGGACTTTTAGGCTGGGTGGGTATGTGGAGATTGGCACGAAACGCCGCAAACAGAGCGTCACGAGCCGCCGAGGATTGAAGGGTGCGTTGACTCGGGCACATCGGACGAGGTGCCATGTGTGGAGGGATGTAGTAACCGAGCAATGTCAACGATTCCATTCCGCCAGATAGTACGAAGAAGCAGTCATGTAGACAAGAGGCCAATAGGGCGCGGCTGTGCATGAGAATGGGGGGCCGAAATGTTTGGAACTCCCTTCACATGTTGGGGAAGGGGAAGAGGAGAATGATGGTTGTGCCGGTTACTTGTGGGGATTGGAGTGGTATGGAGAAAACGTTTTGAGATGACCAGTGGTGTGGACCAATGGTTGAACAGCAAATCAAAGAGTTGTTGACACCCCCTATTGGTCCTTTTATTGAAGTGAAAATGATTTTTTGCAATGGCAACACATACTTGCCATCATCACCTTTTGTTTTATGTATAGCAAATTTGTCTCTTACTATTACTACAATTAGATGAAAACAACTAAATATGGAAACTTTAGGTGGGATCCATGACTTTAAGGTTCACCCTTCATGCCCTGAATTAATATTGTGTTAAGATTATGCTCCATCTTCTTCCTAAGTCCATAGCAAGTTACATTCTTTGGTGCTTTGTATGTTGGTTCTCTCTCATGGACTTCTCAATTCTTTGTTAATTTTTTCTAAGGCATTTCTTGTATTCTAATGCCCCCTACTAACATTTGGTTTGATACAAGGCAAAGGGAATGATGGAGTTTGGAGGATTTCCTTTGAGACTTGCACAAATGGTGTGTTTGGAAACAACAACGCATATATATTGCTAAGGCAACATCCAACTCCTATAGTGTGTCAATTGCATGAGGATTTAAAGAAGTATCTTCTTCCTCTCTTCAAAGCACAATTTGTTATTTTCCAAAAGATTTTTCAAGTGGCAATTGCTTCTTGTTTCTTGCATTCTCTAAACTCCATTGTTTGTCCATTTTTCATGTTTGGTAGCTTCTTATTATAGTTTCAATCCTTGGATGGTTTGGCAATTGTCAAACAAGTGTACAAACCATTTCAAATTTGTAGCATACATGGAAATATCAAAGCACATGAATTGTGTTGCGTATAATACCAATACAATAGAATACAATATAACAATATGGTTTTTTTTTCATTTTGTCTTTGGGGTCTCCTGTACTTATTGTTGTTTTGTTGTATTCATATTTTTGGTTTTTTTGTGAAGAACCTTGATATTAGATATTGCATTCAAACAAAAACACCTAATACTTTTTGTTTCTTCTATATGACTCTCTTTTAGACTCATGTGACTCATTCAAATGGCCTATGTTGTATTTGAGTTCGTACCATGCTATTAAAGATTAGTTTTGTAATGTTACATAATTATTTTTGACCTCTAAGGATGCGTCCAAGTTACAATTACATAAAAATAGGTGCATGATCGGGTGTATAAGATACCATTTTAGATTTTAGACTAATAATGGTTTAGATGTACATTCCATCATTGAAAGGGTTTGATTTTTCTATGTTATTTTTTTGTAGGTTTATGACTACAATGAAAGTTAACTTGTAGCATGTTCTTTGGTGTAATTATTTTTTGTAGAAACAATCCATATAGTTCATTGCATGATTATTTCTTCAAACTTAACATGGATACTTGAACCTAATATCTATTTCAAACAAGTTGAAACCTTTTAAACAACCATTGCTTTTTATGGTTTTGTCTAACATGTATAGTATTTAGAAATAAACCAATATATCAATTTTGTACAAATTAATTTTGAAGTATGTTAAGCTATTGTTTGAAAAAAGTGCAAGTTAAAGTACAATATATATATATATATATATATATATCTCCACATTTTTGTGAAAGTATTGGAAAGCATAAAGTTTTGAATGCCATTCACTCGGGGATTGGGGAAAGAAAAAAAAAGGCCAAGCTTCGTTATGGTTATGGGCTTGGCTACTCATTTATAAGGATTTCATGGCTTTTATCATAATTAAACTCTATAAGCAGACCTTCAACAGGCTCCTTAAAAAAAATTTCAACCTAAATTATCTATTAAGTATCCAATGTACTTTTCATGGAGCACATGTTTGAATTGCATAGCTTATGGCTAATTCAACTTGTGATTTATACACAACTCAATCCAATCCACGACATGTCATGGTTATAAGGTCAACCACACAATGCACTGATTAGTAATTATTGTTAGTGAGCAGGTGTGGAGAACCCTCGTAATATTTTGTAGCGAAACAACAAATTAAGAAATAAATAAATATGCTCAAGACAGTGGATTGTAACTCTTAGGGGGAATAATTTTATGTGTGGCGAAAAATGATCCCAGATGGACAAATGGATAGATGTACAGCCACTCCCAAGCACATCATTTCATACAAAGGCTGCAGTGATTTATCCACATGGACCACCACATACAGGGGCGGTTAACCGGAATCACCAATTATTTCAATCGGTGTCCGACGCCGTTGACTTGCAACATCGGTCCAGAAGTTTCTGATTGTTGGTATCTTATTGTAGTATCTCTCCCCTTCTACCGAAAGCAGCGAAACCGAGGTGGTGATTGAGATTCGTGATCACGATGACCTATAATTAGCCAAACTTAGGGTAGATGGTAGATGCGGCAGGTGGATCACGACGACTTGGTGCACTGAACGCCGGCATCGCTGAGCGCCGGGAGCGACTTGCTCTCTGGCTGAACCAACTTAACACTGGGTTGGGACTGAGACTGGTCCCGGACGCGAAAGTTAGGGGCCTACTTCAGCCTGCTACAGTACCTGGTGAGATGAGCGACCGAGATGTTCAGATTCAAGTGAACATAAATCAATTTCGAGCCCTCTCAGGTATCCTCCTCCTCATTGTAACATTTCGTGGGTGTAAAATCATCGTAGTCACCACCTGCATGTGCAACTCTGAGGGGAAACTCCCACCACTGCAACAATTACAGCATCACTGTTCAGCTCGGGGGCGTTGAGAGGCAGGCCGGTTGCAGCTGGCCTTGCTCTGGTAGCCCCTCATTTGGACCGCTGTGTAACCCGGCATCCCTGCTTCAGACTGTGGCAAGGGTGACGCTCTCACCACCACAGGCCGGAGGACATTCACACCGAGCAGCGTGGACTGCGTGTGGTGGATCGAGGACACATCGGTAAATTGCACCGCATGTCAATGCAGCGACGACGTTGGTTGAATCAGCGTGACCACTACCAGACAGTGAGATTGGAGGCGGCTGATTTCACTCGACCGCGATCCCTGGTTCCTAGGGAGCAGGTGTGCGTTTCTCTGCGCGGGATGCTATAGATTAAGCGGGTGGCGGAACTGCTGGCCTGTATCAGCAGCGTCACCACTTCTCTCCAGCAATCTCGCGCGGGTGCCGGGCGCAGGGAACTGACGGGTTCTTTACAGGTGCCGCTTCATTGTTCACTGCCGTGTCGACGGCTCTTATTTATTGGTGATCTGGACGTGTCACGAATATGTGTTCGTAGGTGTGACGCAGCGATCCACGCATGACCACCTTCGCGCTGGTTTTCTGCTCCGGTCGCCGATGGGAGTGCCTGTAGCATTGGGCTGTTGGTGGCGTTGTTTCCGCAACCGTCTACCGCATTTGATGGAGTCGTAGTTGAGAGCGGTCATCAATCTCCCGACGTGAAGCCAACGAGGCAGGCTGCCAGTGGCCATCGCCTGCTTGAGCGATGACGCATTATCACCTGTGACTATGCGCAAAGGCACCTGGATCGTCATCCACAGCCCAGTGTTTCGCTACTCTCCAACAACTTCCGAACTGATCGAGATCTCACTCTCATTTACGCATGCCAGGATATCAAGGTGCACTTAGGTGCTGCACACGGTGTGGATGGAGGATCGCAATCATCCGACCCCCGTGTCATGGCTAAGCATATGGCCACCTTCATTTCGGAGCAGTTGACAAGTTGTGTGATGTGAACCCATTTCTTCCCAGGGTCGCAGTAATTCGCCACATACTGCAATAAACTCCGTGCATCCCCATAACAAAAGAGAAAAATGAAAATAAAAGTAACAGAAACCATCACGCAGATTCTTTGAACCGCCGTGAACGAGCGACAGGCTCTTGGGCGCTGAGGTTACCAGCCAGGATTCGTCTCTCGAACGGATGATGGAGCGACTCGGGGTGCGCTCAGGGGTGGCGAAGATCCCTCACGGCTTCCAAATGGCGTTCGCCACCTGGCGTGCCGTCCAATGGGACACTCCGGAAAGGTCTCCGGCGCCCTCGCGAAAAGCGAGTTGCGTCCCCAAAAGGAATAACGATCTCAGCGACTCTCCGCTCTGTCCGGAATCCGGAAACTGAGCTGCAACTGAACATGAATCCAGAACCCGCAGACATTCGCCTCATCGCGGTAACTTTCCTGGACCGCAGCCAGCCGCTGATACTTCTGGGAGCAGGTCGCACGGCAATCTCAGCACACAGCACCTCCTGGACAACAAGCAGGATGACCAACTCCGATGGCATGGCGGCCTCGAAACGCGGTGGACGGCGGTTGGGCAGTCCCATTCATGCAGAAAACAACCACTCCGAGGTCGGGCTTGCTGGGTTCCGTGCCATGCAGGATCGGATGCGTCCGTGATCGACACGCACCATGGCTGCAGCTCTATAACAACTTCGTCTCTCGGCGTCCATCCTCACAGCTCCCGTCGACTGCATCCGAGCGCTCTCAAGTGCAGGCCAGCGTGAATCTCAGGGCCTTACATCCCAAGCTTTCCAGGCTCTCCCTGCGTTCCGCCCAGATCCAGATCCAGCCTCCGCCACATTCACCATGGCCAGGGCACTGCCCCTGCTGGGCCTTCTCCTGGTGGCCGCTGCGTTGAGCGTGGCCCAGGCGGACGCCGC
>JAWRVF010002102.1:0-20808 GCA_036785485.1 Physcomitrellopsis africana
TATAAAAAATTGCTATTCATTACCACTAATCTCAGGATTATTGGAACAATTACGACAAACAAAGATTTTTATAAAGATTGATTTGAGAGGCGCCTACAACCTAGTCAGAATTAAAGAAAGAGATCAATGGAAGACAACTTTCCACATAAGGTATGGACATTTTGAATACAATGTTATGCCTTTTCGACTTATAAATGCACCTGCAGTCTTTCAATATATTATGAATGATATCTTACGAGAATACTTAGATGACTTTGTAGTCATTTACTTAGATGATATCTTGATCTTTTCTAAGAATAAAGAAGAGCATGAATATCATGTACGGAAGATATTAGAGAAACTACGGAAAAATGGATTGTATACCAAATTGGAAAAATGCTCTTTCCACCAACCATCAATCAAATTTTTGGGATATATTGCTTCAAAAAATGAAATTTTCATCCAAAGAAGATACAAACTATTATGGAGTGGAAACAATTGTCATCAATTAGAGATGTACAATATTTCTTGGAATTTACAAATTTCTATAGAATTTTCATCAAAGACTAAGATTGCGCCTCTATTAACGCGACTTACAAGCAAGGACAAATTTATTTGGAATGATAAGACTAAAGAAGCATTCAAGAAGCTAAAACAATCTTTTACTTCTATTTCTATATTTGTCCATGCAGATCCAACAAAATCATTCATTTTAGAAACAAATGTCTCAGATTTTGCATTGGGATCTATACTCTTTGAAACTGGTGATGATGGTCAACTACATCCAGTAGCATTCTGCTCTTAAAAAATTTCAGCTACAGAGATCAATTACGAGATTCATGGCAAAGAATTATTGGCAGTTGTTGATGCTTTTGAAGAACGGTGCCATTTGTTCGAAGGAGTTCAACACAAAATCATGGTATATATCGACTACAAAAATTTGGAATATTTTATGAGTGCTCGAATTCTAAATTGATGACAAGCACAATGGAGCATGTCATTATCTCAATTTGATTTTGTAATTACATATCTTCCAAAAAAAATTCAAGAAAAACTTGATGTCTTTTCTCGACGATCATATTTTGTACCAAGAATAGGAGATATTATCTTGGATCAATAAAAATCAATCATGTTGAAACCGTCCAATTTGTAGTTAAAGACATTGATAATATCTACCTATACATATACAATTTTTAAGACAAAAATCTAGAAAATAATGAAGATAGATCCATTTATAAAGAACATCCAGTAACATTTAAAAAATGCACATGTGGAAGAAAATAATAATTTTAAATTAGAAGATGGATTGTTATATTTCAAGAATCTTCTATATGTTCCTCCAGGATCAACAAGACTTTGAATTCTTCAAGCTTAACATGACCTTCCAGTAGCTGGATACTTTGGCTTCAATAAGACCTTAGAATTGATATCAAGAGACTATTGGTGGCCTCAAATGTGGAAATTGGTGAAAGAATTCATCCAATCATGTGAAATTTGTGCGAAAACAAAGATTCCAAGACACCAACCATATGGACTTCTACAACCCTTTTAAGTTCCTAAGGGCCCATGGCAATCGTTATCTATGGACTTCATTACAGACCTTCTAATTTTGAATGGAAAAGACTCAATTTTTGTGGTGGTAGACTGTCTTAGCAAGATAGCACATTTTATCCCGTGCAACAAGACTATTTCTGGGGAGGAAACAACCAAGCTTTTTATTGATAATATTTACCAAATATATAACCTTTTAATTGACATTATTTTAGATCGAGGACCGTAATTTGTATCAAACTTTTGGAGAGGACTATTTCGGCTTTTAAAGGTGAAGATCAACCTTTCATGTGCTTATCATCTTCAAACTGATGGTCAAATAGAATGAATGAATCAGATCTTAAAACAATATCTTTGTTGTAGTATAAATTATGAACTAGATGATTGAACGGACTTTCTACCATTGGCTGAGATTGCATATAATAATTCCAAATATTATTTAATAAAGTAAATTCCATTCTTTTCAAACTATGGATACCACCTTAGAGCAGATCCATTCCAAATTGAAGATACGAGAAGCCCTACTGCAGAATGTCAAGCTACCTATTTAAAAACGATCTATAAAGAATTGAAATTCCAATTATTAATAGCTCAAGATTGATATAAAGACTATGCAGACATTCATTGCAAGAATCAACTAAATTTTAAAGTAAGAGATTGTGTCTGGTTACTTCGACAAAATATACAAACAAATTGACCATCATGAAAATTAGACTACCAAAGACTTGGATCTTTTACAATTCTACACCAAGTAAATCCAGTAAATTTTCATCTCAAATTACTAAGTAGCATGCACATTCATTTAGTCTTTTATGTCTTGCTTTTAGAAACCTATTATAAATCAAATATTGCTGAAAGAATTATTCCACCACTAGCATCAGTTGAAGTCAATCAAAAAGATTGAATACAAAGTGGATGAAATATTGGATTCATGTATAAGACATGGACGATTGGAATATTTCATCCATTGGAAGGGTTATAGAATTAGCGAAAGAACATAAGAATCCTCAGATAACCTTAAGAATACACCTAAGAAGATTTGCCAATTCCATCAATAATATCCTAAAAAACCTAGATTCAATAGTCATTGAAGATTTTGTGGACAATAACATCTCTTGGCTTCTAAATAATGCTTCCTATCAACAACAAAAGATCAATATAAAAAGAGGAGAGTCATGCTAAGATGTGCACTTATACTTTCTTAGAATAGAATAGATCTTATTAGAAGCTTATTAGTTATCATGTCAAATCTTCACGTTTCAAGGGAATTGCAGGAACAAGAGTCAGAAGACTCTTTTGCCATACAAGCGGTTGGAGAATCATTGCAACTTTCACAATCTGCTAGCTTTGAACAATATGGACAAGATAAAGAAGGAATATCCCAATGTGAAGTAAGGCCATGCTTGGAGTCTTTGGAGATACGTCCTCATCACAAAAATCTCAATTCAAATACTCGAGCTTTGATAATACTCTTCAAAGTTGGAAGGGTGACTCTAGATGGACTAGAAATTATTTTTGGACGATATTTTGAACATCACAATGAAGAGCAAATTCTTGGATAGGATGTTGGTCTAACAGAGGTTATATTTGGAGGTCATTGACGCCATCTTAAGGGTCTTGTTGAATCAATAGTCAACAAATAAAAGATGAAATATGTTGCTTTTCTACTCTGACATATTCTAGAATTTTTATGCATGTAATTTAATCATTAAATTGCTTCGGCTCCTTGTAAAACTTGTCGCTAGAAGGGAAGGTGATGTCATAGATATACTTTAAGCCACTATTAGAACTTTTTGTAGTCTTCTAGAATCTTCTATAGCTTTCTAAAATCTTCTAGAACCTTTTAGAATCTTCTTTAGTCTTTGAAAATCTTTTAGAATCTTCCTTAACCTTCCAAGACCTCCCGTAGATTTTTTAGAGTCTTCCAGAATCTTCTTAAAACTTCTAAAATATTCTAAAATATTCATAGGACCATCTAGAATCTTCTTCAACCTTCCAAGATCTCCTGTAGACTTTTTAAAGTCTTCTAGAATCTTCCTCAAGTTTCTAGAATATTTTAAGATATTCTTAGAAGGTCCAATAGGATATAAGGCCTCATAGTATAAATAAGAGTCAAGACTGAGGAGTACCTTAGTCTTGCCAACACAAGTCTTGGAGCAATCCAAAGTGTTGCCTTATTCTTGATATTAATTGAGTTTCTTATTCTTGATCTAGTTCTTGTTCTTGTCTATCCAATTCTTTGTTTTTGAAGTTATTCTAGTTCTGATTTCTTTTCTTTGGTTCTTGCCTAACATGTTATCTTGCATCTTTGACACTTCTAATCTAATATTATCTTTTTATAGATTCATTTCTTCTTTCTCTTAGAATCGATAGAGGCCAAGACATTAGTATGACTGAATCTTCTGAGTCCAAGTTAGATGCGATTATAAGTACTCTTACTACTTTATCTGCTAAGATTGCAGAGATTGAAGGGATTATTGCAAAGCTTTGTAACAATGCAACAACTGGAGTATCACAATCTAGATTGCATCTACCCCCAATTTTTATGCTTGAAGATGCAGTACTATCTATATTATGTAAAAAAAATCTACCTATTCGACAACATAAGGAGCCTTGAGTTAATCTTTTGGAAAAATATTCTGGGACACTTTCAAAGTTCAGAGGATTTGTCAATCAAATTTGATTGATAATAGTTGTACAACCTAATACTTATCCGACAAAAGAATCATGAGTTGGATTGATTGGCACCTTGCTTATGAGACAAGCAATATCATGGTTTGCTCCTTTATTTGAAAAAAGATCATCAATTTTGAATAATTTTGTAATTTTCATGGAATCATTTGCACAAGCTTTTGGAGAACATGATAAGGCTCGGTGGGCAACAACTAAGATCCGAGGATTATGGCAAGGGACACACTCTGTATTAATATATGCATCTGATTTTAGGCAGTTAGCATGCAACATCAATTGAGATTAAGAAGTCCTAATGAGCCAATTTTATTGAGAATTAAGAGATGATGTGAATGATTTATTATTATCACTTTTAGACCTACAATTGCTCAATGAAGCCATAAGCTAAGCCGTAAAATGTGATAATCGATTGTTTGAATGTCGACAAGATCAACGTTCATAGGCTCCGACAAGACAATATGCAATTCGACATACCCTTGGTACATCAACAAGTACTTTGAAATCATACTTAGAGATAGAAGATATGCAGCTTGATGCAATACGATTTAAACCTCTTAGCCTACAAGAAAAGAAGCGTCAAATGGAAGAAGGTTTGTGCTTATATTGTGGCAAGGAGGGCCATAAGGTTGGCAA
This sequence comes from Physcomitrellopsis africana, assembly GCA_036785485.1. Taxonomy (NCBI): domain Eukaryota; kingdom Viridiplantae; phylum Streptophyta; class Bryopsida; order Funariales; family Funariaceae; genus Physcomitrellopsis; species Physcomitrellopsis africana. Next base: position 4,855 of record JAWRVF010002102.1, read on the forward strand.
TTGTCTTAAGAAACAAAATTGACATGTTACTAAAATCAAGAGTGCAATTATTCAGGAAAACAAATGTGCATTGATTACGAAGGATTGAATAAAATAATGATAAAAAATCATTATCCACTACCATTAATTTCAGGACTCTTGGAACAACTCGGCCAAGCCAAGATCTATATTAAAATAGGTCTTTGCGGAGTATACAACCTGATATAGATCAAGGAAGGAGATGAATGGAAGACTGCTTTTTAGACAAGGTATGGACATTTTGAATATAATGTCATATCTTTTGGATTAACAAATACACCCGCTATCTTCCAACATTTAATGAATGATATCTTTTGAGAGTATTTGAACAAGTTCATGGTGATCTACCGTGATGATATCCTGATTTACTCAAAGAATCTAGAAGAATACAAGGGGCATGTTAAGCTGGTATTATAGAAGCTGCAAGATATAGATTTATACGCCAAATCAGAAAAATGTGTATTTCACCAATCGAAGATGGAATTTTTGGAATACATTGTATCTATTGAGGGTTTGATAATGGATCCTAAGAAGGTAGAGGCGGTTATGCAATGGGCCATTCTAAAGACTGTGACACATGTATAATGTTTCCTTGGATTTTTTAACTTCTATCGGATCATCATGAAAAATTACTCTCAAGTTGTTGCCCCTGTAATTTGATTGATATGTAAGGATAAGTTAAAATAGGAAGCTTAAGCAGAGAAAGCATTCCAAGATCTTAAGATGGCATTTACTATAGTCCTAATATTGGTGTACTATATTTTTATGAAGGCATTCTATTTGGAGACTAATACTTCAGATTTTTGTATTAGGGGCCATATTTTCACAATTGGATATAGACATCAAATTCTATCTTTTATATTTTATTTTCAATAGTTCTCTACTGCCAAAATTAATTATGAAATCCATGATAAAGAACTTCTTGCTATTGTGGATTCTTTCCAAGAATGGCATCATTTTTTTGAAAGAGCAATGCATCTTGTGACTGTATATATAGATCATAAGAACTTAGAATATTTTATGTTAGCAAAAAAATTGCATCTAGTGAAGAAACGGAAAGGCTTTTTCTCGATAATATATACATCGATATCATGGCTTATCAGATGATATCATATCCGATCGAGGATCCGAGTTCATATCTAAGTTTTGAAAATATCTTTTTGAAATATTGAAGATAGATATTAAACTTTCTTTGGCTTTTTATCCTCAAACTGACGGCCAAACAGAAGGAGTTAATCAAGTGTTGGAGCAATATTTACGATGTAGCATTAATTTAGCAAAAAGATGATTGAACTTCATATGTACCATTAGTGGAATTTGCATATAATAACACTGTCCATGCTTCAACTCAATAAATACCATTTTATTCTAGTTAAAAATATCATCTGAAGCTTGACCTATAAAGTATGCCAAAGAACAACAATCCAATGGCCAAAGGATTTGCAAAACAGCTATTGGAATACCAAACAACGTTGAAGCTTCAATTATAAGGAGCTCAAGATGCTTACAAGGCATCTATAGATAAATTTAGGAACCAATTGTCTACTTTTTATATTAAAAAATAAGATATGGCTTCTTTGACAAAATATCAAGATTAAGCGGCCATATAATAAGTTGGACTATCGAAGGTTGGGGCCATTTTTTTATCCAAAAATAAATCAATCAAGTGGCATATCGCTTAGAATTACCATCTGTCATGAGCGTACATCCAGTTTTTCATGTCTCTCTTTTAAAACCTTATAGAGAATTGCACATTCTAGGAAGAATACAATAATTGCTGCTTAGTGTTGAAATTGAAGACCATGAAGAATACAAGGTTGAAAAGGTACTTGATTCATGGCAAAGATGGGACAAATTAGAATATCTTGTCTATTGGTGGAGCTATGACATTAATGAGCACATATAGAAATCAGCTACAAATCTCGCCAATGCACCACAAAAGGTATAGGAATTTCATCAACTCTATCCCTATAAACCTAAACGTATTTGATGATAACTTCTTAATAAAGATTAGATCCACAAAATACTCATAAAAAAGGGGAGAGTTAAACTAAAGCCTTCATCAGTATGTAGTCATTTAAAAAAGAGTAGTAGAAGCAAGCTAGTCACCATGTCAAATCTTCAAGCATTGAGAGAACAAGACTCAGAAGATTCATTTGCAACGCAAGCTTTAAATGAACCAGTATAGGTTTTACAACCTTCATTTGAGCAAAGTGAAGACAACACATTCTAGTGCCAAGTACGACCCTAGTTGGAGCCATTAGGAGCAAGACTCAATCATGCAAGTCTCGATTCCAATGCCCGAGCTTTAGTATTATTGCTTGAGCTTAGAAAGGTGAACCCTTTTAGTCTTGAGATTTTGATTGGAAGATGTTTTAAAGGTTGCAATAAAGATCAGATCCTTGAATGGGATATCTCAACAATGGAGGTAATAGCTCAAGGCCATAGGCAATTTCTTCGAGGACCAGTAGAACCTACTACTCAAGAACGGAGAACAAAATACATAACTTCACTAGTATAACGTATTCTTGATATTTTACACATGTAGTAAGACTGAGGTCTTCTTCGAACTTGTTGCTAGAGAGGGGGGTGATGTTGGAGACATATACTCTGGAGGTATACAGAACCTTCTAGGATATTCTAGAAGCTTCTTGAGTTAGTGAAAGTTGGTTGAGAAGCTTCTTTGTTAGTGGAAGGAGCTCAAGAAGCATCTTAGCTAGAAGCTTTCTATTTAGTAAAAGCTACTAGAGAAACTTCTTGATCTGATAGTAGCCGCTCAAGAAGCATCTTAGACAAGAGTATATATAGAGGTTGAAATTGAAAGATTCTTCAATCTCAACAACGCATCTCTTAGAGTTCTAACTCACCTTTCTTGATGTTGTTTGTGTACTCATCTATTTAATCCAAGTTCTTATTGGTTTCTTCTAGAAACCTTGTCCTAGTTCCAATCTTTGGTTCTATATTCTTGTATCCTTGACATGAAGTTCTTCACTTACAAGATGGAAGAAGGTGAAGACCTCATGGCACACATCAACAAGCTGAAGGCACTTGCAAATCAACTTACAATTGTAGACAAGCTTTAAGAAGAGGCTGATATTGTTATGATTCTACTTATGAGGTTGTCGAAGTTGTATAACTATCTTATTGTGGCTATGGAATCCATTTATTTAAAGTGGAAGTTAGCGGAGGAAAAGAAAAATTGGACGAATAATAAAGATTGCATTCAAAGAATCGTGAACAGTCAAAAGCAAGAATTAATAAAGAATTGCAGGATATGGGATTTGGAACGGGAAGCATTGAAGTATTAGTTGCAGGCAAAACATGAAAAAGCAGCAAAATTGGAACAGGAAAAGGTAGAATTGGGAGACCAATATAGAATTGGAACGAGTAAGCTGCAGGCACAAATTGGTGCCTTGAAGGATGAAATGGAAAAATTGGAAGGTGACTTGGCCAATGCCGTTCGGCCACAGATATCTGTTCCACCAATTTTGAGTACTAGTAAGCTGGAAGAGAAGATTAAGCAATAAGGGCACCAATTAGAGGCGAAAGATGCCAGGATTTTATAATTGGAGGCTCAAGTTTGGGAATTGGGAGCGGATAATGTAGATTTATGAGCGCAATTGAAGAGTAACCATGTAGATTTATCGGAGGAGGATGAGGACGTGCCATTAGAGCCAGACGCAAAGGAACCTGCTACAAATCTAGGAGCATCCCAATTCCAAGAGCCACCTTCATAACAAAAGTTTTTTTTACCAATTCTGTGTTTGCAAGGGCGCTGCACAATTAAGAGTAAGGCTATGTAGAATGGGTAGGAATTTAAGGATTTACAATACATAGTTTGTAGAATTAAAAATAGGCAAGAAGCTGATGAATGATCAGTTTAGAAGGCAAAATAGATGAGGAAGTTAGAAAAAGTAATTATCATCAGTTGTGTAGCAGTTAATACAAATTGGGATAAGTATAAATTGATTTGGAATGCAAGAGTCAGTGCCAGACTATGATAGTCTTGAGCCGGGATAAGCTTGGTGCTACTTCTCTCTTTTCTTTTGTTAGGCTGTAGTAGAGGATCCGGATTCTATTCTGAAGGCTTATAACATATCAATGATGAAGAACAATAATAAAATAGAAAGTTTTATATATGCGGATGAATAAGAAATTATAATTATTTGATGCGTGAGTTCTTTGTGGAGAATTGGAGGTTGAAGACCAGATATGTCAATGAAGTTTGATTGTGGATGAGAGTGTCATGCCATATTAAATGTGAGAGTTGAGTGGTGGAGAATATTGGAAAAACAATTTGTTTCGAGAGACGTTCTGGGTGAGAAATTATTTCCAGTGATTGGAAAAGGAGCGGATGTATGCAATCTATGAAAATGGTGCAACATTGCCGATTATTGTTACGAGTTGGGAAGAAGATAAAAGATTATAGTAGGTATATTGATGGAGGATTGTGTCACAAAGTTTATCTTTAGTTGCGGAATAGCAGAACCAGTAGAGTGGACATCAATATTTTAGAAAAAAATGTGTACGGGTGTATTGGACTCTAATGTTCAGAGGGTGGTTAGTTGTATGACTCTAACAGTTAACTCAATGCGGATAGTCTTTTTCTGTATTTGAATCCTCCTTTACAGATTAATTCTAGGCAGTATTGGTAGAGTAAGTGAGACAAACGAGAACAACAAAGCATAAGGATGGATGTTGTTATTAAAGGCAACAACTTCCACTTATAAGCAATGCATATTGGAAAAGAGAGATATCTCATTTCACACTTCTTTTATGTGCAACCTTCTTGATTTCTACTTACTTGTGTTATGCTTATTGTATTTCTTCAATAGATTATGGACTCACATATTCTTTGTTGTGCTATTCAAATAAGTTGAAGTCATTTTCTTATTGTTGCTTTTGTGTAGACTAGATCTTATGGAAGTTACTGATATTAGGATTGTTGGTATAAGGAGGTTGTTATTCTTGAGCTTTTACATCTCTAACATTGCTTTGTGGATTCTTATCTCCTTGTTTTGTGAGTTTAAGACTTTATAAAAAAACCTTAATAGTGTCTTTCTATATTGGTGAAGTTGTTTCTTTTATCTTATATATTTTATGAGAAAGTGATTTAGATAAGTGAAAGAACTTTATTGTGAGGTTTATGTGAGTACAAATACTTGTAGAAAGCTTCAAAAGTTGAGTTGAGAGTGTTTTGAATGAAAAACCACTCTTTTGTTTATAAGAAGGCATTCTAAGATTTTGCTAGTACAAAGTATTGCGATAAATAAGTAATAGTAAAAATAGAATAAGTTATCAAAAAAAAAGTATTATCTTAGCTAAGTTATTAATGATCAAAAGTTAATTCTAAGCATATAGAAAGGGCATCCAATGAATATAGGATGCGGTGAAAGGAGAAGAGTCAAAGTCAAGAGAATAAAGTATGTACTAGGAAATATCCTAAAGACTAGGTAAGAGTAATTAGTGCATAGCATAGGATATCCTTGTGGCACAAGAGATGTGGTTAAATATGAGATACCCTCGAGGTACAAGAAATGCCTAAAGGATCCTAACATCATTGGATATCCTTGTGGCACAAGAGATTTTTAAAGAATCCTATGAGCATCTGTATAAAAGTCAGAGGTAGAAGAAGTCTTTTGAGGCAGCAACCACCTCCTATAAGTAATGGGTGTTGAAAGAGAGAGTTATCTCATTCCATATTTTTCTTGTATGCAACCTTTGTGATCTCTACTTACTTGTGTTTTGCCTCTTGTGTATATTCAATAGGTTATGGGCCCACACACACTTTGTTGTGCTATTCAAGTAAGTTGAAGTTATTTTCTTGTTGTTGCTTTTGTGTGGAATAGATCTTATGAGATTTTGCTGATGTTAGGATTTTGACATAAGGATGTTCTAATTTTGACCTTATATATCTCTAACATTACTTTGTGGATTCTCTACTTCTTGAATAGTGAATGTAAGATCATTGAGAAAGACCTTGATAGTGTCTTTTATATTGGTGAAGTTGTTTCACATACCTTATGTATGTGATGTGGAAGTGACTTGAAAGAGTGAAAGAACGTGATTGTGAGGTATATGAGAGTACTCATACTTGTGAAAAGCTATAGAAATTGAGTTGAGAGTGTTTTGAAAAAAAATCACTCTTTTATTCATAAGAGGGCATTCTGAGATTTTCCTAGTGCAAAATTATTTTGATGTTTATAAACACATAGAAATTACTATTTTTGATAATTTTTGATACAATACTCCTTAGACATGGCTTTTAATGAAGGTGATGGTTTCAGAGTGATTGACAAGTTTAGAGGCAACAATTTCTACCATTGGAAGGTAAAAATGGAGCTTTTGTTGGCGTCTTTGGACCTTTGGGACATTGTAGATGAAAGTGAAGACCCTCTAATGCTGATATGAACTAGCAAAAGGACTTCAAAAGATATGAAAAGAAGGCTTTTGGCATGATTGCCATCAATTTAGATGAAGCCAACTTTTGTCACATCATCTCTTGCAAGAGACCAACGGAAGCATGGAAGATTCTTTGCAACATATATGAAAGCAAGAACTTATCCAACCTACTCTTCACAAGGAAAAAATTCTTCACATGTAAGATGGAAGAAGGTGAAGACTTTATGGCTCAGGTCAAAAAAGTAAAGACTCTTGCAAACCAACTTGCAATTGTTGATAAGCCTTTAAAAGTTGGTGATATTGTTATGATCTTGCTCATGAGTTGTTAATATATGTTAAAATAAATAGATAAAAATAGAATAAATTACCAAGTAATGGATATTAGTTCAGATAAAATGCTAATGATAAAAAAGTTATCTGTTGGTGATTAGAAAGGCCATCCTATAAACAAGGGACAAAGCCAAGGGCCATGAGACAAGGTCAAAGGGATAAAAGATATCTTAGGAAATATCCAGAGATTAGGTAAGAGTATAAAGTAGATGCCTTAGTATTGAAGAAACACAAGAGGCAAAAAAAAAGTAACTAGAGATCACCAAGGTTGCATATAACAGAAGTGTGGAATGAGATAACTGTCTCTTCCAACACCCATTACTTATAAGAGGTGGTTGCTGCCTCAAACAACTTCTTCCACCTTTGACTTTTACACACATGCTCCTAGGATCCTTTGGCATCTCTCGTTCCACGAGGATATTGAATGATCTTAGGATCCTGTTCGTATCTCTCGTACCTCGTGCATATCTCACATTCCACGAGGATATCCTATGCTATGCACTAATTACTCTTATCTAGTCTTTAGAATATTTCTTAATATATATTTTATCTTCTTGACTTTGACTCTTCTCCTTTGACCGCAACCTTTATCCATAGAAAGTCCTTTTTATAAACTTAGAGTCAACCTTTGACCATTAATAACTTATTTAAGGTGATATCCTTTACTTGATAACTTATTCTACTTTTACTATTACTTATTTATCACAACACTTAGGATATACTTGAGGTAGATGAGATGCCAAAGGATTCAAAGAGCATATTAGGTATGTTAAAGATTTATCTACATAGAAGATAAGATGGCAAAGGTTATACTTGGTATATCCTTTGATGAATATAAAAGTGAAAGGATGGATGTTGTCGTTAAGGGCAAAAACCACCACCTATAAGTAATGGGTGTTGGAAGTGAGAGACATCTTATTCCACACTTCCCTTTTTATACAACCTTGTTGAAGCTAAGAAATCAAGCTTTTATGCTAAGTGACTTTAAAGTTTATTTCCTTCAATAGGTAATGGGTCCACTCACCTTCACTTGTGAGTTTTGAAGTACTTTGAAGTCTTTGTTGATGTGTGGAATTGATCATATTGTTGTTGCTGATGTTGAGGTTTAGAAACTCCCAACTTTAAGATTCAGATCTAGATCTAGATCTTGTTTTGCTCTTACTTATTATTAACTATATTTTGGATTTGGGATTTCAGTTACATCTTAAAGTGATATTATAGAATACTAGTATTGTGTTTGTTGCTGAAATTATGTCTTTGGTGGACTAACTTTATAGTTTCTTTTGTTGAAGAAGCTTAAGGTGCTTAAAAGACCTCTTATAGTGCTTAGAGTTGATTTGTGAGCATTAAAGTGATATGAGAGTGGAACATCAGATTTGAGACGTTTATATGCTTTATAGGACTTGTAAAAAGTCTTAGAAGTGAAGTTGAGAGTGTTTTGAGAGTGAAAACACTAATTTATTTACAAAAAGAGCATTCTGGGTTTCTAAGGCAGCAACACTTTCTTGCTGATTTTGAGAGCTTTAGGACTACTTCTCTTGATCTTCTTTAATACATCTCTTCTTTAGATATGGCTTCAAGTAAGGGTGAAGGCTTGAGAGCAATTGAAAAGTTTAGAGGTGAGAGTTTCTACCATTGGAAGGTGAAAATGGAACTTTTGTTGGCCTCTTTAGATCTTTGGGATATTGTAGATGAAAGTGAAGAGCCTCCAAGCATGGATGTTGATATGAAGGAGAAGAAGGAGTACAAAGATCATGAAAAGAAGCCTTTTGGATTGATTGCAACTATTGTTAATGAAACCAACTTCTTCCACATTATTTCATGTAAAAGACAAGCAAAAGCATGGAAGACTCTTTACAATATCTATGAGAGCAAAAACTTATCAAATATCATCTATACAAGGAAGAAGTTCTTCACTTGCAAGATGGAAGAAGGTGAAGACCTTCTGGCACACATTAATAAGGTGACGGCACTTGCAAATCAACTTGCAATTATAGACAACCCCTTAGAAGAGTGTGATGTTGTTATGACTCTACTTATGAGCTTGCCAGAGTCCTTAACATACCTTATTATAGCTTTGGAATCCATTCACTTAAAGCAACTTATTATGGACTATGTCACGGCAAGACTTGCCCATGAAGTGACCAAGAAGAAAGAAAAGGAGCCTCAAGATGAAGATTCAGCACTCTACTCACGTCAAGGCAAAAGCAACTACTCAAGCCAATGAGATAATGTCAAAACTTACTTCATTTGTGGCAAAGTAGGACATTTTGCTCGAAATTGTTACAAAGGCAAGAAGATGGAGAGAGAGAATACAAATAGCGTGCAATATGAGTTTGGAGGACAAGATTATGCATTCATGGCATCAATTGGAAACTCTATGGCTGCCATGGCAAGATGGATTGTGGATTTAGGATATTCCAAGTATATGACACCTTATAAGTGTCCATTTGATACTTATGAGGCAATTTTAGCATCAAATGTGGTCTTGGCGAATAGTGGTACATGTGAAGCCATTGGAATTGGATCCATTATGGTGGAGGTGGTGGTAAATGGACAAATCAATAGGATCAAATTTAAAGACGTCCTCAATGTACCAAAGATGAAGCAAAACCTACTTTTTGTGAGTAAACTTGTAATGGGAGGTTTTATGATTCAATTCAATATGAATGAATGTTTTGTAAGAACCTTGAGTGGAAACATAGTTGCCAAAGGCTCTAGAGAGGGAAATTTATACTACTTCAATTGGAAGAAGGTGAATGGAGTAGAAGTAGTTGCATTTGCTGAATTTACATCAAATGAAGACAAGTTGAACATATGGCATCATCACCTTGGCCATTTGAACATAAAGAGCATGATAGAACTCAAGTCTATGGTAAGTAGTTTAGACCTTGGCAAAACAAGTCAAAATGCAATGCAACTTATATGTGAAGGTTGCATGCAAGGCAAACAACAAAGGGCTTCATTTCCAAGTGGTGTAGCAACACGTGCTACAAAGTTATTAGAGATTATCCATTCTAATGTATGTGGATCAATGAAGACCACAAGTATTGGAAGAGCAAGGTACTTTCTCACTTTCATTGATGACTTTTCAAGAAAGATTTGAATATACATTCTTAAAGCCAAGAGTGAGTGCTTTTGGAAGTTTAAGGAGTTCAAAGCACTTGTTGAGAAACAAAGTGAGTGCAAGATCAAGGTGTTGCGGACGGACAATGGAGGTGAGTACATGTTTAAGCAATTTGATGTTTATTTGAAGAATGAAGGAATTGCAAGATAAACCACAATTCCATACACTCCACAACAAAATGGTGTTGCTGAAAGGACAAATAGAACCATTATAGAGATGGCAAGGAGCATGCTTCATATTCAAGGTCTTGGTTATGAGTTTTAGACAGAAGCTATGGTGAATGCCGTTTATACAAGGAATAGGTGTCCAACAAGTGCCCTTGTATCAATGACACCACAAGAGGTTTAGAGTGGAATACAACCTTGTATTTCACATATGAGAACTTTTGGATGCATTGCATATGCAAAAATACTAGATTGTATGAGGTTCAAGCTTGATGCAAAAGCTACAAAGTGTGTATTTTTGACATATTGTGAAGGTACCAAGTCATATAGGCTAATGTGTTTGAATACTAAAAAGATCATCAAAAGTTATAATGTAGAATTTTTGGAGCATAAGAGTGCTTGTGAGTACTTGGAGATATGTCCAAGTGGGAGTAATAGTGTGTTTGTGGACACATCTTTAAATTCAGCAAAGAAAGACAATGAAGACAGTGAAGATGATGAAGATAGTGGAGATGTAATTGAAGATGAAAAGAAGATTGAAAAGATGAAGGTTTTTACAATTGCTAAAATCAGCAATGAAAGAAATGAAAGTATTGAAGATGATGATGATGATGATGAGGAGTATCAACCTTTGAATGAGAAAAGACAAGTTTTAAGAGAGAAGAAGGTTAGAAAAGAGCAAGGTGAATCTTTTTCTTCAAATGAAAGAAGATATTCTTTGAGAAAAAGAAGATCACTTGGTAAATGGTGGAAGAACCACATCTTTTCTCAAGTAAGTGAAGAACATGCAAATGTGGCTCTTCTTGCTGATCTGTTGTTTTTGTGTAATGCTTTGAAGTCCCAAGATGCAATCAAGTGGAAGAAGGCTATGGAAGAAGAGTACCAATCTCTCATAGATAATTGTACATGGGAATTGACTCTTCTTCCACCAAATCGATCTAATATTGGTTGTAAATGGGTGCTTAGGACTAAAAGAGATGCAATAGGCGTGGTGGTGAGGCATAAGGTAAGATTAGTTGCCAAAGAATACTCATAAGTTGTTGGTGTTGATTTCAATGAGACTTATGCATCCATTGCCAAATTCACCACCATTATGACTATTGTAGCTATTGGGGCAGCAATGGACTTGGAAAAATATCAAATGGATGTGAAGACATCTTTTTTGAATAGAGAATTGTAAGAAAACATCTATATGGATCAATTTCAAGGATTTGTACAATAAGACAAAGAACACCTTGTGTGCAAATTGAAGAAATCTTTATATGGATTGAAGCAATCACCAAGAGCATGATATTAATGTATTGACACATTTTTTGTTAATGAAGGTTTTGTGAAAAGTGAAGCTAATCACTTATTGCATGTGATGCAATCTAAAGAGTTCTTGTTAATTGTAATTCTCTATGTTGATGATTAGATCATCTTGGCTAACAATATGGAGAACATGAATAAGATGAAGGCCATATTAAAAAAGAGTATGAAATGAGTAACTTGAAAGAGCTACACTATTGCTTAGGAGTAGAGTTTGTAAGAGATCGTGGCAACAAGACCATTATAATGAGCCAAAGTAAGTACATTGAAGAAGTGTTGAAATGATTCAACATGGAGGAGTGCAAGCCCATTGGAATACCTTTGGAGGCCAATTTGAAGTTGATAAAGCTCATGAATGAGGAATTTGCCCAAGTTGAAGGTGAGATGTAAAGTGTTCCATACAAAGCACCACTTGGCTCACTTATGTATACAATGGTGGCCAGAAGAGTGGATCTTGCATATGCGGTGAGTATTGTGAGCCAGCATATATCTTAGGCTGGACCTTTGCATTGGGCAATGGTAAAAAGGATACTGAGGTACTTAAAAGGTACAAAAGACTTAAAATTGTGTCTTGGTGGTAAGAACATTGACTTGCAAGGTTATTGTGATGCGGATTGGACTTGAGATGCAAATGATAAAAGATCCACAATGAGATATGTATTCTTTATTGGAATGGGAGCCATTTCTTGGAATTATAAGAGACAACCTACCATTGCAAGATCAACCATGGAGGCTAAGTACATGGCAGCAAGTCATTATGCAATGGAGGCTTGTTGGATAAAATAATTCTTAGAAGACATTGGATTTGTGCAAATTGAAGCAACTCTAATAATGTGTGACAATCAAGGATGTCTTGTATTTGCCAAGAATCCAAAGCACCATTCAAAGATGAAGCACATTGATATTCAACATCATTTCATACGAGAGAAGATTGAAGATGGCATAATAGGTATGAAGTATTGTACTACAAGAGACATGCTTGTTGATGTGCTTACAAAGGTATTAGTAAAGGATAGACACCACGAGTTGATAAAGGCATTAGGCTTGAAAAGCCTTTTACCAAAAGAAAAGTGAGGGTATTAAGATATGATAAGATAAATAGATAATATTAGAATAAGTTATCAAATAACAGAAATTTTATTAGGTAGGTTATTAATGGTCAAAGGATTGTCTCTTGGTGATTGGAAAGACCATCCTATGAACAAGGGACAAACCCAAGGGCCACAAGACAAGGTTAAAGAAATATAGGATATCCTAGGAAATATTCAGAGACTAGGTAAGAGTATAAAATAGATATCTTAGAATATACTTGAGGTAGGTGAGATGCCAAAGGATCCTAAAAGCATATTGAATATGTTAAAGACATATATACATAGAAGATAAGATGCCAAAGGTTATACTTGGTATATCCTTTGACAAATGAAAAAATAAAAGCATGGATGTTGTCATAAATGGTAGCAACAACCATCTATAAGTAATGGATGTTGGAAGTAAGAGACATCTTACTCCACACTTCTCTTTATATACAACCTTGCTGTTGCTAAATATTGTGACTTCAAGCTTTGTTTTCTTCAATATAGCTTCTGCCCAAAATTCATAATTAAAATTTTGAGCATAAAGCATGCTCCTTACCATCTCTGTAATGGTTCTATTTGCCCTTTCAGCAACACCATTTTGTTGTGGAGTGTATGGAATTGTGGTTTATCTTGCAATTCCTTCATTCTTCAAATAAACATCAAATTGCTTAAACATGTACTCACCTCCATTGTCCATCCGCAACACCTTGATCTTGCACTCACTTTGTTTCTCAACAAGTGCTTTGAACTCCTTAAACTTCCAAAAGCACTCACTCTTGGCTTTAAGAATGTATATTCAAATCTTTCTTGAAAAGTCATCAATGAAAGTAAGAAAGTACCTTGCTCTTCCAATACTTGTGGTCTTCATTGATCCACATACATTAGAATGGATAATCTCTAATAACTTTGTAGCACGTGTTGCTACACCACTTGGAAATGAAGCCCTTTGTTGTTTGCCTTGCATGCAACCTTCACATATAAGTTGCATTGCATTTTGACTTGTTTTGCCAAGGTCTAAACTACTTACCATAGACTTGAGTTCTATCATGCTCTTTATGTTCAAATGGCCAAGGTGATGATGCCATATGTTCAACTTGTCTTCATTTGATGTAAATTCAGCAAATGCAACTACTTCTACTCCATTCACCTTCTTCCAATTGAAGTAGTATAAATTTCCCTCTCTAGAGCCTTTGGCAACTATGTTTCCACTCAAGGTTCTTACAAAACATTCATTCATATTGAATTGAATCATAAAACCTCCCATTACAAGTTTACTCACAAAAAGTAGGTTTTGCTTCATCTTTGGTACATTGAGGACGTCTTTAAATTTGATCCTATTGATTTGTCCATTTACCACCACCTCCACCATAATGGATCCAATTCCAATGGCTTCACATGTACCACTATTCGCCAAGACCACATTTGATGCTAAAATTGCCTCATAAGTATCAAATGGACACTTATAAGGTGTCATATACTTGGAATATCCTAAATCCACAATCCATCTTGCCATGGCAGCCATAGAGTTTCCAATTGATGCCATGAATGCATAATCTTGTCCTCCAAACTCATATTGCACGCTATTTGTATTCTCTCTCTCCATCTTCTTGCCTTTGTAACAATTTCGAGCAAAATGTCCTACTTTGCCACAAATGAAGTAAGTTTTGACATTATCTCATTGGCTTGAGTAGTTGCTTTTGCCTTGACGTGAGTAGAGTGCTGAATCTTCATCTTGAGGCTCCTTTTCTTTCTTCTTGGTCACTTCATGGGCAAGTCTTGCCGTGACATAGTCCATAATAAATTGCTTTAAGTGAATGGATTCCAAAGCTATAATAAGGTATGTTAAGGACTCTGGCAAGCTCATAAGTAGAGTCATAACAACATCACACTCTTCTAAGGGGTTGTCTATAATTGCAAGTTGATTTGCAAGTGCCGTCACCTTATTAATGTGTGCCAGAAGGTCTTCACCTTCTTCCATCTTGCAAGTGAAGAACTTCTTCCTTGTATAGATGATATTTGATAAGTTTTTGCTCTCATAGATATTGTAAAGAGTCTTCCATGCTTTCGCTTGTCTTTTACATGAAATAATGTGGAAGAAGTTGGTTTCATTAACAATAGTTGCAATCAATCCAAAAGGCTTCTTTTCATGATCTTTGTACTCCTTCTTCTCCTTCATATCAACATCCATGCTTGGAGACTCTTCACTTTCATCTACAATATCCCAAAGATCTAAAGAGGCCAACAAAAGTTCCATTTTCACCTTCCAATGGTAGAAACTCTCACCTCTAAACTTTTCAATTGCTCTCAAGCCTTCACCCTTACTTGAAGCCATATCTAAAGAAGAGATGTATTAAAGAAGATCAAGAGAAGTAGTCCTAAAGCTCTCAAAATCAGCAAGAAAGTGTTGCTGCCTTAGAAACCCAGAATGCTCTTTTTGTAAATAAATTAGTGTTTTCACTCTCAAAACACTCTCAACTTCACTTCTAAGACTTTTTACAAGTCCTATAAAGCATATAAACGTCTCAAATCTGATGTTCCACTCTCATATCACTTTAATGCTCACAAATCAACTCTAAGCACTATAAGAGGTCTTTTAAGCACCTTAAGCTTCTTCAACAAAAGAAACTATAAAGTTAGTCCACCAAAGACATAATTTCAGCAACAAACACAATACTAGTATTCTATAATATCACTTTAAGATGTAACTGAAATCCCAAATCCAAAATATAGTTAATAATAAGTAAGAGCAAAACAAGATCTAGATCTAGATCTGAATCTTAAAGTTGGGAGTTTCTAAACCTCAACATCAGCAACAACAATATGATCAATTCCACACATCAACAAAGACTTCAAAGTACTTCAAAACTCACAAGTGAAGGTGAGTGGACCCATTACCTATTGAAGGAAATAAACTTTAAAGTCACTTAGCATAAAAGCTTGATTTCTTAGCTTCAACAAGGTTGTATAAAAAGGGAAGTGTGGAATAAGATGTCTCTCACTTCCGTAACCGTTACGGTTTTCAGGATATACCAAGTATAACCTTTGCCATCTTATCTTCTATGTAGATAAATCTTTAACATACCTAATATGCTCTTTGAATCCTTTGGCATCTCATCTACCTCAAGTATATCCTAAGTGTTGTGATAAATAAGTAATAGTAAAAGTAGAATAAGTTATCAAGTAAAGGATATCACCTTAAATAAGTTATTAATGGTCAAAGGTTGACTCTAAGTTTATAAAAAGGACTTTCTATGGATAAAGGTTGCGGTCAAAGGAGAAGAGTCAAAGTCAAGAAGATAAAATATATATTAAGAAATATTCTAAAGACTAGATAAGAGTAATTAGTGCATAGCATAGGATATCCTCGTGGAATGTGAGATATGCACGAGGTACGAGAGATACGAACAGGATCCTAAGATCATTCAATATCCTCGTGGAACGAGAGATGCCAAAGGATCCTAGGAGCATGTGTGTAAAAGTCAAAGGTGGAAGAAGTTGTTTGAGGCAGCAACCACCTCTTATAAGTAAT
>JAWRVF010002103.1:0-20755 GCA_036785485.1 Physcomitrellopsis africana
ATCAACTTGAAATTGGACTCCAAAGGTGTTCCAATAGGCTTGCAATCTTTCATGTTGAATCGTTTCAATATGCCTTCAATATACTTCCTTTGGCTCATTGTGATGGTCTTCTTAGCACAATCTCTTGCAAATTCTACTCCTAAATAATAGTGAAGCTCTCCCAAATCACTCATCTCATATTCCTTTTCTAACTTTGTCTTTAACCAATCCATCATCTTCAAAGTATTGGTTAAGATGATTAAATCATCTACATAAAGGATAACAATCAACAAGAATTCTTTTGATTGTATCACATACATAGAATGGTCAGCTTCATTCCTTACAAATCCCTCATTAACAAAGAATGTATCAATTCTTTGATACCATGCCCTTGGTGATTGCTTGAGTCCATACAAGGATTTTTTCAACTTACAAACAAGATGTTGCTTGCCTTCTTCAACAAATCCTTGAGGTTGATCCATATAGATGTCTTCTTCCAACTCTCCATTCAAGAAAGCTGTCTTCACATCCATTTGATGCATTTCCAAATCTATTGCTGCCCCAATTGCCACAATGATTCTAATGGTGGTGAATTTGGCCACGGGAGCAAATGTCTCATTAAAATCAACACCAGCAACTTGTGAGTATTCTTTGGCAACTAATCTTGCCTTATATCTTACAACATTGTCCATTGCATCCTTCTTGGTTCTAAACACCCACTTACAACCAATTGAAGATCGATTTGGTGGAAGTTGAGTCAATTTCCATGTTATATTGTCCATGAGAGATTTGTACTCTTCTTCCATGGCTTCTTCCCACTTTAATGCATCCATGGACTTCATTGCATGACATAAATTCAATAGATCAGCAAGAAGAGCAACATTGGCATGTTCTTCACTTACTTGAGGAAAGATATGGTTCTTCCACCATTCACCAAGTGGTTTTCTTTCTCTTGTAGGATATCTCCTTTAATTTGAAGAAGATTCACCTTGATGTACTCCATGGCCTCCTCCAACCTTCTTTTCTTTTGAAGTTTGTCTTTTCTCACTCAAAGGTTGGTATTCCTCATCATCATCATCATCATCTTCAACTTCTTCATTGCTAGTCTTACTAATTGCATACACTTTCTTCTTCATCTTCTTTGGCTCTTCATGTTGATTCAAATCTCCACTATCTTCATTGTCTTCATCTTCTTCTTCTTTCTTTGTTGAAATTGAAGATGTGTCCACAAACACACCATTACTCCCACTTGGACACATCTCCAAGTGCTCACAAGCACTCTTATGCTCTAAAAATTCAACATTACAACTTTTAATGATCTTCTTGGTATTTAAATACATAAGCCTATATGCCTTGGTACCTTCACAATATCCAACAAACATACATTTTGTACCTTTTTCATCAAGTTTGGACCTCATACAATCTGGTACCTTTGCATAAGAAATACATCCAAAAGTCCTCATCTGTGAAACACAAGATTTTCTCTCACTCCAAGCTTCTTGTGGGATCATTGATGTGAGTGCACTTGTAGGACATCTATTCCTTGTATACACTGCATTTACCACAGCTTCCGCCCAATACTCATGCCCAAGGTTTTGAGCATGAAGCATACTCCTTGCCATCTCCACAATGGTTCGATTTGCTCTTTCAGCAACTCCATTTTGTTGTGGAGTATAAGGAGTGGAGGTTTATCTTGCAATACCTTGAATCTTTAAGTACTCATCAAAATGCTTTGATAAATACTCACTTCCATTGTCCGTGTGCAATACCTTCATCTTGCACTCACATTGCTTCTCCACAAGTGCTTTAAACTCCTTAAACCTTGAAAAACATTCACTCTTGGCTTTGAGAATGAAAATCCACACCTTTCTTGAAAAGTCATCAATAAAGGTGACAAAGTACCTTGCTCCTCCTATTGATGGCATCCTCATAGGTCTACAAACATCCGAATGCACAATCTCCAGCAACTTGCTTGCACGTATTGCAACTCCACTTGGAAATGAAGCTCTTTGTTGTTTGCCTTGAATACAAGCTTCATAAGTAAGATTTGTACATGATTGACCAAGATCTAAGCCACTTACCATGGATTGGAGCTCCTTCATACTTTTGGCATTCAAATGACCAAGGCATCGATGCCAAATGCCAAACTTGTCTTGATCTTGTGGAAATTCAGCAAATGCTGCCACTTCAACTCCATTCACCTTCTTACAATTGATGAAGTAGAGATTGCCATCTCTAAAGCCTTTCAAAACATCATCTCCATGCAATGTCTTTACAAAGCATCCATTCATATCAAATTGCACCTTACAACCATAAAAAACAAGTTTGCTCACCGAAAGAAGGTTCTTCTTCATCTTTGGCACATGTAGGATCTCTTTCAATGTGATCCTCTTGGTTTGATTCTTCACAACAATCTCCACCAATATGGAGCCAATTCCAATGGCTTGTACCATGCCATTGTCTCCTAACCAAACCTTTGTTGCTGGAATTGTGTCATAAGTGTCAAATGAACACTTGTATGGAGTCATGTATTTGGTAGCACCCGAATCAATGATCCATTTGGACATGGCAGCCATAGAAGTGTCTTCACTTGCCATGAATGCATAATCATCTCCTCCAACTTCATTACGTGCATTGTTAGCATTCTCTCTTTCTCCTTTCTTAGCTTTATAGCAATTTTGTGCAAAATGATCCGATTTTCCACAAATGAAGCAAGTTCTTATATTGCTTCTCACATTGTCACATTGGTTGGAATAGGTACCTTTGCCTTGCCTTGAAAAGAGAGCCGAATCTTCACTTTGATGCTCCTCTTTTCTTTTGATTACTTCATGTGCAAGTTTTGATGTCACATAGTCCATTGTAAGTTCCTTCAACTTGATGGACTCCAATGCCACAATGAAGTAGTTGTAGGACTCGGGAAGGCTCATGAGTAAGGTCATGACAATATCACCATCTTCTAAAGGCTTGTCAACAATTGCTAGTTGGTTTGCAAGGGCCTTTACCTTATTAACATGAGCCATAAGGTCTTCACCTTCTTCCATCTTACAAGTAAAGAATTTCTTCCTTGTAAAGAGGAAGTTGGACAACTTCTTTCTCTCATATATGTTGCAAAGAGTCTTCCATGCTTCCGCTGGTCCTTTGCAATGGATAATGAGAGAAAAGTTGGCTTCATCCAAATTAGTGGCAATCATGCCAAAAGCCTTTTTTTCACATCTTTTGAAGTCCTTGTGGTCCTTAAGGCTTGCATCTATGCTTGGAGGATCTTCACTCTCATCGACAATATTTCAAAGGTCCAAAGACGCCAACAAAAGCTCCATTTTTACCTTCCAATGGTAGAAATTATCGCCTCTAAACTTCTCAATCACTCTCAAACCTTCACCCTCACTAGAAGCCATGTCTAAGGAGTAGTGTATAAAAAAAATATTGAGAAAAGGAGTCTCTATGTGCTTAAAATCACCAAAGCAAGTTTGTACTAGCAGAATCTCAGAATGCCTTCTTATGAACAAAAGAGTGGTTTCTCACTCAAAACACTCTCAACTCAACTTTTGGAGCTTTCTACAAGTATTTGTACTCACATGAACCTCACAATCAAGTCCTTTTACTCGTCCAATTCACTTTCTCATAAAACACATAAGATGAAAGAAACAACTTCACCACCATAAAAAGACACTATCAAGGTCTTTCTATAAAGTCTTAAACTCACATACCAAGGAGATAAGAACCCACAAAGCAATGTTAGAGATGTATAAGCTCAAAAACAAAACCTCCTTATACCAAAAAAATCCTAACATCAACAAATACCATAAGATCTATTCTATACAAAAGTAACAACAAGAAAATGACTTCAACTTACTTGAATAGCACAAAGAGTGTGTGTGGGTCCATAACCTATTGAAGAAACACAACAAGCATAACACAAGTAAGTAGAAATCAAGAAGATTGCACATAAGAGAAGTGTGGAATGAGATAACTCTCTCTTCCAACACCCATTACTTATAGGTGGTGGTTGCTGCCCTTAACGACAACATCCATCCTTTAATTTTTACATTCATTAAAGGATATATCAAGTATATCCTTTGGCATCTTATCTTCTATAAGAATATGCCTTTAGCATATCTAATATACCTTTAGTATATCCAATATACCTTTAGCATATCGTAGATGCCTTTAGTATATCCATTATGCACATAGGATACTTTGGCATCTCACCTACCACAAGTGTATCCTATGGCATATACTTTATACTCTTACCTAGTCTTTGGATATTCCTTAGGATATCTTTTATCCTCTTGACTTTGTCTCTTTGGCCCTTGGCCTTACCATATACATAGGATGGCCTTTCCACTTATCAAGAGACAACCCTTTGACTATTAGCAATCTATCTAAGGTAATATCTTTTACTTAGTAACTTATTCTACTTTTACTATTATCTATTTATCTTAACAGCTTTGTGAGTTTGAGACTTTATAGAAAGACCTTGATAGTATCTTTTTATGGTGGTGATGTTGTTTCTTTCATCTTATGTATTTTATGAGAAAGTGAGTTGGACAAATGAAAGGACTTGATTGTAAGGTTCATGTGAGTGCAAATATTTGTAGAAAGCTTCAAAAGTTGAGTTGAGAGTGTTTTGAGTGATAAACCACTCTTTTGTTCATAAGAGGGCATTCTGAGATTTTGCTAGTGCAAACTTCGTTTGGTGATTTTAAGCACATGGAGACTTCTTTTTTCAATATTTTTTGATACACTACTCCTTAGACATGACTTCTACTGAGGGTGAAGGTTTGAGAGTGATTGAGAACTTTAGAGGCAACAATTTCTACCATTGGAAGGTAAAAATGGAGCTTTTGTTGGCGTCTTTGGACCTTTGGGATATTGTCGATGAGAGTGAAGATCCTCCAAGCATAGATGCAAGCCTTAAGGACCACAAGGACTTCAAAAGACGTGAAAAGAAGGGTTTTGGCATGATTGCCACCAATTTGTATGAAGCCAATTTTTCTCACATTATCCATTGCAAAGGACCAGCGGTGTCATGTTGTAAATCAAAACATAGTGTGAAAAACATAAAGGAATGCATTAGAATAAAAAGATTAAGATTAGAAGAAAGGTTGATAGAAAATTAGTAGTAAGAAGATACAATGGAAATTTACCTTGAAAAGTGAAATTTCTTCAAGTTAGTAAAAAAGAAAAGGTTGAGGAAGTGGAAAAGACATGGGCTAAGAGGTCTTTTTGACCAAGAGGATAAAGAAGACCAGGAGGGAGATGACAAGGAAGGGTCATGAAGAAGAAGGAGGAGTTTTTTTGGAGAGATAGGGTTTCTTTTTGATAGGCAGTATACGTTTTTGTGTGTAGCAGAAGCTTAGAGAGGATTTTAGGTGCGAGTTTTTGTGGATTTGTAGTAGACAAGATAAGGAACTCATAGAAATAATTCTCAAGTCTTTTCATTAAGTATCAAGGGAGATATGAGTCATAAAATTTGTAGGTGTTTAAGACTAGGGCAGAGAGGGTTATAAACTTTCGGGCCTTGGTTCTTAGAAACCACTTACACTTTAGTGGCAAAATTTGATGGGTTTTTGTTCCTTATAGAATTAACTACTTTGTGTTAAAATCTCAAGTCAATATGCCCTCTAAGCAAAGAGTTATGAGTGAAATTGTAACCGGTTTGAATGAAAAAAGAAATAGAGTGAAGGCAAGGTTGAAGGTTTGTATGGGCAGTGCATGTGTGTGGGTTTTTTTGGGTATAAAGAGCTTTAAGAGACGAATTTGAGTGTGAAATTTGATAGACATGATCTATGTAAGTTAAGGAAGAGATGAGTGTAAGTTTGATACTCATTAGTCTTATAAATAAAATGTTATGCTCTTTCAAAGTGACAGGGGTCTATCTCCAAATCAGTGAAGTTTGAGGGAGCATATCTTTGTGATCAGAGTAGTATTTTGAGTAAAATTTGTTGGGGTTTGTAGATATATGAGTCTATTAAGTTGTGTAAAAAACTGATTGCTATTGGAGTTATATTCGAGGAGTTATGAGGAAAATTGTGGTCGGATCCAGAGTTGTTAGAAGGCAAAATTAAAGAAGAAGGATGGAACCTATAACTCAAGTTTGGAGAAGGCTCTTGGAACATTATTTGGAGGGTGTTTACAACATGAGATATGCTAAAAGCCTACCAAATTTCAGCACTTAGGTCTTCTTTAATGAAGAGCAATGAAGGTGTGAAGCAAAGGGGGTCCAGAATCAAAGGCAGCATGGAGGAATTACTTTGACAACATGGTTCTCTCTAACCACATGAGCTATAATCAAAAGGTTTATGGGGTTTGCTTCTTTACTCTTTTAAGTACCTTGTGTCCAAATTTTGTTTCAATTGATGTGATATCCTAGGATTTATGAGCAAAATTGAGGGCGGGTTTCTAAAGGCAGAATATGTTAGGGTTAATAAAGTATGTTTTTATATAAATTCTTCAATTTTATGAACTTTATGAATCTCATCTTGCACTTGAGAAACTAGAGGCAAAAAAAGACCTAGTGTTTCTTAGGGCTAAGACTCTCACCACGACAGCGGAAGCATGGAAGTTTCTTTGCAACATATATGAGAGCAAGAACTTGTCCAACATCCTCTTCACAAGGAGAAAATTCTTCACTTGTAAGATAGAAGAAGGTGAAGACCTTATGGCTCATGTTAATAAGGTAAAGGCCCTTGCAAACTAACTAGCAATTATTGATAAGCCTATTAATGAACTAGAAGTTAGAAGCCACAATACTTAGCATCAGCAAGTTTGCGCACAAAGAGAAGTGTGGAATGAGATAACTCGCACTTCCAACTTCCTTTATCTATAGGTTGCTGCCCTAATAGACAACTTCCATTCATTCTTTCTTACATTCATCCAACCTACCATTAAGACATCCTTTTATAACTCACCTACCATCAAGACATCTCTTTGCATATTCTATATGCTCTTACCTATTCTCGAGGCTATTGTCCTTGTGACTCATCCATAGGATAGTCCTTCCACATTCCAACATTCAACTTTTTGACCATTAGCAATTTAGTCTATTATTATCTATTTTCCTTAACAAAGCCTTTAGAAGATGGTGATATTATCATGACCTTACTCATGAGCCTTTCCGAATCCTACTACTACCTTATTGTGGCATTGAAGTCCATCAAGTTGAAGGAACTTACAATGGACTATGTGAGATCAAGACTTGCACATGAAGTAACCAAAACAAAAGAGAAGGAACATCAAAGTGAAGATTCGGCTCTCTTTTCAAGATAAGACAAAGGTACCTATTTCAACTAATGTGACAATGTGAGAAGCAATGTAAGAACTTGCTTCATTTGTGGAAAACCGGATCATTTTGTACAAAATTGCTACAAGGCCAAGAAAGGAACAAATGCTATTAATGCACGTGATGAAGTTGGAGAAGATGATTATGCATTCATTGTAAGTGAAGGCACCTCTATGGCTGCCATGTCCAAATGGATCATTGATTCGGGTGCTACCAAACACATGATTCGATACAAGTGTTCATTTGACACTTATGAGGCAATTCCATCAACAAAAATTTGGTTAGGAGACAATGGCATGGTACAAGCCATTGGAATTGGCTCCATATTGGTGAAGATTATTGTGAAGTATCAAATCAAGAGAATAAGATTGAAAGAAGTCTTACATGTACTAAAGATGAAGAAAAACCTCCTTTCAGTGAGCAAACTTGTTTCACATGGTTGTAAGGTGCAATTTGATATGAATGGATGCTTTGTAAAAACATTACATGGAGATGATGTTTTGAAAGGCTTTAGAGATGGCAATCTCTACTTCATCAATTGTAAGAAGGTGAATGGAGTTGAGGTGGCGGCATTTGCTGAATTTCCACAAGATTAAGACAAGTTTGGCATTTGGCATCAACACCTTGGTCATTTGAATGCCAAAAGTATGAAAGAGCTCCAATCCATGGTAAGTGGCTTAGATGCCAAAGTATCCTATGGACATAATAGATATGCTAAAGGTATATTAGAGATGCAAAAGGCGTATTGGATATACTAAAGACGTATCTTTATAGAAGATAAGATGCCAAAGGATATATTTGGTATATCCTTTGATGAATATAAAAATTAAAGGGTGAATGTTGTCGTTAAAGACAGCAAGCACCACCTATAAGTAATGGGTGTTAGAAGAGAGAGTTATCTCATTCCACACTTTAGTTATGTGCAACCTTACTGATTTTTACTTACTTGTGTTATGCTTGTTGTGTTTCTTTAATAGGTTATGGGCCCATACAATTTTTGTGCTATTTAAGTAAGTTGAAGTCATTCTCTTGTTGTTACTTTTGTGTAGAATAGATCTTATTGTATTTGTTGATGTTAGGATGTTTTTGGAATAAGGAGGTTTTTTTTTTGAGCTGATACATTTCTAACATTGCTTTGTGGGTTCTCATCTCCTTGCTTTGTGAGTTTAAGACTTTATAGAAAGACCTTGATAGTATCTTTTTAAGGTGATGAAGTTGTTTTTTTCATCTTATGTGTTTTATGAGAAAGTGAGTTGGACTAGTGAAAGGACTTGATTGTGAGATTTATGTGAGTGCAAATACTTGTAGAAAGCTTCAAATGTTAAAAATAATAATAGAATAAGTTGCTAATGGTCAAAGGGTTGACTCTTGAGATATGAAAGGACTATCCTATAGATAAATCACAAGGACAATAGCCTCGTGAATAGGTAAAAGTATATAGAATATGCTAAGAGATGTATTAATGATAGGTGACTTATAAAAGGATGTCTTAATGATAGGTTGGATGAATATAAGAGAGAATAAATGGAAGTTGTCTATTAGGGCAGCAACCTATAAGTAAAAGAAGTTGGAAGTAAGAGTTATCTCATTCCACACTTCTCTTTGAGTGCAACCTTGCTGATGCTAAGTGTTGTGGCTTCTAACTTCTAGTTCTTCAATAGTAAATGCAGTGTATATAAGGAATAGATGTCCTACAAGTACACTCACATCAATGATCCCACAAGAAGCTTAGAGTGGGAGAAAACCTTGTGTTTCACACATGAGGACTTTTGGATGTATTGCTTATGCAAAGGTATCAGATTGTATGAGGTCCAAACTTAATGCAAAAGGTACAAAATGTGTGTTTGTTGGATATTGTGAAGGTACTAAGGTATATAGGCTTATGCCTTTAAATACCAAGAATATCATCAAAAGTCATGATGTTGAGTTTTTAGAGCATAAGAGTGCTTGTGAGCACTTGGAAATGTGTCTGAGTGGAAATAATGGTGTGTTTGTAGACACATCTTCTATTTCAGCAAAGAAAGAAGAAGAAGATAAAGACAATAAAGATAGTAGAAGTCTAATCAAATCTTAAACCAAATTCTAACCAATTCAAATTAACCCTAGGGAAAATTAGAACCTCAATATCTGCTAATTAGACCGTTGATCTTACTTGAAACTTTGTATACCTTTCATCCTCTTAGTCAACAACAAGCACAACAAATTTGAAGGAAATCAAATTTATCAAATAGAAGAAAAATCTCAAAAACTTCTCAAGTGTTGGTCGCCTTCCTTCTCCAACCTTGATACTAGTCTTCCAATACTAATTTCTATCTTTTTCACCATTCAATGAGTCTCAAATCACTCATGTGTATAGGAAAACAAGTCCATCATCTACACAAAGAAAATTTTTTCCAATCCAATTGGCAGATTGCTCAAGATCTCAAAAATCCTAACTGACCCTCAAAACTTAATTTTCGAGATCTTGACCCAATTAAATCTCAATTACATACAACTAAACCGTCAGATTTAGCTCAAATTCACAATACACATTAACAACAATAACATACAAAAATCCACAAATTTCCAGCTGTAGATCTATAACAAAACTTCTGAAATTGTCTAAAATATCAACCCTATTTTATTTCATAAAATTCCAAAATGCCGAATACAACCCTAATTTTGTAAAGCTCTTACAAAGTCATTTTTTTCTCCAAATCACTCAAAACTAACTTTTATACAAAGTATCTCTAGTCCACTCTCTAACCTTAATCTCCGATCTATAAAAGCCTCCCGGATCCGCCGTAGGCACGTGGTTTTGTGCCTCGGGGTCTGATTTCGACCCCAGCTCATAACCGGTCCATTCCGGATATCTATTTCAAGATTTTTGTGATAAGTTTTTCTGAAACCTCTTTTTAATTCTCTCCTATATATGCCTATATCTTTTTATTTCTCAATCTACTTTGTTTTGCCTTACTTATGGACCTATAAAATAAATAGAAGCTCATTTGTAAAAAGGGCAGTATTAACACTCATTAGTTTTACTCCCTTTTTACTATTATATATTTTTCTAAGATAATTTGCTACAATATTTTGAACTAAGATCTTCTATAATATACTATTTCTACACTCTTTCACCTAATAGTCGCATTACATCACGACACCATGGCCAAATTCACCACCATTAGAACCATTGTGGCAATTGGGGCAGCAATGGACTTGGATATGTATCAAATGGATGTGAAGACAGCTTTCTTGAATGGAGAGTTGGAAGTAGACATCTATATGGATCAACCTCCAGGATTTGTTGAAGAAGGCAAGCAACACCTTATTTGTGAGTCAAAGAAATTGTTGTATAGACTCAAGCAATCACCAAGGGCATGGTATCAAAGAATTGACACATTATTTGTTAATGAGGGATTTGTAAGGAGTGAAGCTGACCATTCTATATATGTGATACAATCAAAAGAGTTCTTGTTGATTGTTATTCTTTATATAGACGATTTAATCATCTTAACCAATACTTTGAAGATGATGGATTGGTTAAAGACAAAATTAGAAAAGGAATATGAGATGAGTGATTTGAAAGAGCTTCACTATTATTTAAAAGTAGAATTTGCAAGAGATTGTGCTAAAAAGACCATCACAATGACCCAAAGGAAGTATATTGAGGGAATATTGAAACGATTCAACATGGAAGATTGCAAGCCTATTGGAACACCTTTGGAGTTCAATTTGAAGTTGATGAAGCTTACGGATGAGGAGTTTGCTCAAGTTGAAGGCCAAATATAAGGTGTTCCATATAAGGCAACAATTGATTCACTGATGTATGCAATGGTTGTCAGAAGGGTGGATCTTGCATATGCTATAAGTATTATAAATCAACACATGTCAAAAGCTGGACCAATCCATTGGACAACTTTCAAGAGGATCATGAGGTACTTAAAAGGCACATTGGACTTCAAATTGTACCTTGGAGGTGATAATATTGCTTTGCATGGTTTCTATGATGCGGATTGGGCAGGAGATGCAAATGATAAGAGGTCAACAATGGGCTATGTGTTCTTTGTTGGAGTGGGAGCAATTTCATGGAATTGCAAGAGGCAACCCTCAATTGTAAGGTCTACAATGGAGGCGGAGTACATGGCAGCAAGCCATGGTGCAATAGAGGCAACATACTTAAGACAAGTTTTGGAGGACATTGGACTTGTACAAGTGGAAGCAGCTCCAATGATGTGTGACTATCAAAGATGCGTTATTTTTACAAAGCATCCAAAGCATCATTCAAAAATCAAGCACATTGACAGTCAACATCACTTCATACAAGAAAAGATTGAAATAGAAGTAATTAATCTAAAGTATTGTACATTAGAAGACATGCTGACTAATTTGTTAATCAAAGCATTGGTTAAGGATAGGCATCATATGTTGACAAAGGCATTAGATTTGAAAGTCTTTGACAATTAGCAAAGTGGGAGTGTAAAGATAATTAGATAATAATAAAACTAGAATAAATTATCAAGTAAAAGATATTCCCTTACGTAGATTGCTAATGGTCAAAGGGTTGTCTCTTGATAAGTGGAAAGGCCATCCTATGCATACAACAAGGCCAAGGGCTAAAGAGACAAAGATAAGAGGATAAAAGATATCTTAAAGAATATCCAAAGACTAAATAAGAGTATAAAGTATATACCATAGGATATACTTGAGGTAGATGAGATGCCAAAGAATCCTATAGATATAATGGATATGCTAAAGGCATATTAGATATATTAAAGGTATATTGGATATATTAAAGGCATATCCTTATAGAAGCTAAGGATATGCCTTTAATATATATTTGAAAGCAAAGTTAGAAAAAGAATATGAGATGAGTGATTTGGGATAGCTTCACTATTGTTTAAGAGTAGAATTTGCAAGATATCGTGCTAAGAAGACTATAACAATGAACCATAAAAAGTAAATTGAAGGAGTCTTAAAAAGTTTTAATATGGAAGATTGCAAGCCTATTGGAATACCTTTGGAATCCAATTTGAAGTTAATGAAGCTCACGGATGAAGAGTTTGCTCAAATTGAAGGCCAAATGCAAGGTGTTCTATATAAGACAATAGTTCGTTCACTCATGCATGCAATGGTTGGTACAAGGGACGATCTTGCATATGCAATAAGTATTGTAAGTCAACACATGTCAAAAACTGGACCAATCCATTGGACAACTATCAAGAAAATCATGAGATACTTAAAAGGCACATTAGACTTTAAATTGCGCCTTGGAGGTGATAACATTACTTTATATGGTTATTGTGATGCGGATTGGGCAGGGGATGCAAATGATAGAAGGTCAACAATGGGATATGTATTCTTTGATGGAGTGGGAGTAATTTCATGGAATTGTAGGAGACAACCAACAATTGCAAGGTCGAAAATGGAGGCAGAGTACATGGCAGCAAGCCAAGGTGCGATGGAGGCAATTTGATTATGACAAGTTTTGGAGGATGTTGAACTTGTACAATTGGAAGCAACTCTAATGAAGTGTGATAATCAAGGATGCCTTACTTTTACAAAGAATCCAAAGCATCATTTAAGAATCAAGGACATTGACATTCAACATCACTTCATTCGAGACAAGATTGAAATGGGAGTAATTGACATGAAGTTTTGTGCAACAGAAGACATGCTTGTTGAT
The DNA here is from genome assembly GCA_036785485.1 of Physcomitrellopsis africana. Classification (NCBI taxonomy): domain Eukaryota; kingdom Viridiplantae; phylum Streptophyta; class Bryopsida; order Funariales; family Funariaceae; genus Physcomitrellopsis; species Physcomitrellopsis africana. The sequence continues at coordinate 12,927 of JAWRVF010002103.1, forward strand.
TTGTTGACATAGGCATTGGTAAAGGATAGGCATCATATGTTTACAAATACATAAGGTTTAAAAGCCTTTAATATTGAAGTTCAACAAAGAGTTCGTTGGATTATTACAATATAGAGTATAAACCATAGTAAGTTTCTAATAGTCAAAATGCAACTAAGGATTAAGTGGCGGCTAGGGTCTCAACAGGCGGCTAGGTTTAGGGTCTTAACAGGCAGTTGGATTAAGAGTCTTGACAGAGGGCTAGGTTTAGAGTCTTGAGAGGCGGCTAGTTTTAGATGAATTCAGATGAGGTCTATGCATATTGGATGTGAATTCCACTTATAAGTAAAGGGTGTTGGAAGTGAGAGTTATCTCATTCCACACTTCTCTTTGTGTGCAACCTTGCTGATGCTAAGTATTAGGGCTTCTAACTTCTAGTTCTTTAATAGATTATAGGCCCACTCACATTTGCTTGTGAGTTTTAGAAGTTTTATGAAGTCTTTGTTGTTGTGTGGAATAGATCTTATTGTGTTTGCTGATGTTAGAGTTTGTATGATCTTAGCTTATGTTATGGCAAGAAGAGGTTCTGATTTATAAGCTTAGAGATCTCTAACATTGCTTTGTGGGTTCTTATCTCCTTAGATAGTGAACTTAAAACCATTGTAAAAGACCTTGATATTTTCTTTATAAGTTATTGAAATTGTTTCATTAATCTTGTAATATTTATGAGAGTAAGAACTTGTCCAACATCCTCTTTACAAGGAGCAAATTCTTCACTTGCAAGATGGAAGAAGGTGAAGACCTTATGGCTCACGTCAACAAGGTAAAGGCTCTTGCAAATCAACTAGCTATTGTTGACAAACCTTTTGAAGATGGTGAAATTATCATAACCTTGCTCATGAGCCTTCCGGAGTCCTACAACTATCTTATAGTAGCATTGGAGTCCATCAAGTTAAAGGAGCTTACAATGGACTATGTGATGGCAAGACTTGCTCATGAAGTGACCAAAAGGAAAGAAAAAGAGCATCAAAGTGAAGATTCGGCTCTCTTCTCAAGACAAGGCAAAGGTACCTATTCCAACCAACGTGACAATGGAAAAAGTATTGTGAGAACTTGCTTCATTTGCGGAAAATCAGGTCACTTTGCAAGAAATTACTACAAGGCCAAGAAAGGAGATACAGAGAATGCTAAAAATACACGTGATGAATTTGTAGAAGATGACTTTGCATTCATGGCAAGTGAAGGCTCTTCTATGGCTGCCATGTCTAAGTGGATTATTGATTCGGATGCTACCAAGCACATGACTCCATACAAGTATTCTTTTAACACTTATGAAGAAATTCCAGTAACAAATGTTTGGTTAGGAGACAATGGCATGGTACAAGCTATTGGAATTGACTCCATCGTGGTAGAGATTGTTGTGAAGAATGAAACCAAGAGGATCAGATTGAAAGAAGTCCTACATGTGCCAAAGATGAAGAAGAATCTTCTTTTGGTGAGCAAACTTGTGTCAAATGGTTGTAAGGTTCAATTTGATATGAATGGATGTTTTGTAAAGACATTGGATGGAGATAATGCTTAAAAGGGCTTTATAGATGGCAACCTTTACATTCTAAATTGTAAGAAGGTAAATGGAGTTTAAGTAGTAGCATTTGCTGAATTTCCAAAAGATAAAGACAAGTTTGGAATTTGGCATCGACGCCTTGGTCATTTGAATGCCAAAAGCATGAAGGAGCTCAAATCTATGGTAATTGGCTTAGATCTTGGTCAATCATGCAACAATGCCACGACTCTAGCTTGTGAAGGTTGTATTCAAGGCAAGCAACAAAGGGCCTCATTTCCAAGTGGAGTAGCAACACAAGCAAGCAAGTTGTTGGAGATTGTGCATTGAGATGTTTGTGGACCTATGAAGACACCATCAGTTAGAGGAGCAAGGTACTTTGTTACTTTTATTAATGACTTTTCAAAAAAGGTGTGGATTTTTATCCTTAAAGCCAAGAGTGAGTATTTTTCAAGGTTTAAGGAGTTTAAGGCACATGTAGAAAAGCAATATGAATGCAAGATGAAGGCATTATGCACGGACAATGGTGGTGAGTATTTGTCAAAACACTTTGATGAGTATTTGAAGATTCAAGGTATGACAAGACAAACGTCTACTCCTTACACTCAAAAACTTAGATATGAGTTTTGGGCAAAAGCTGTGGTGAATGCAGTATACACAAGGAATAGGTGTCTTACAAATGCACTCATATCAATGACTCCATAAGGAGTGGGAAGGAACCTTGTGTTTCACTTATGAGGACATTAGAATGCATTGCTTATACAAAGATACCAGATTGTATGAGGTCCAAGCTTGAGGCAAAAAGTACAAAATGTGTATTTGTTGGATATTGTGAAGGTACAAAGGCATATAGGCTAATATGCTTGGATACCAAGAAGATCATCAAAAGTCGTGATGTTGACTTTATTGAGCATAAGAGTGCGTATGAATACTTGGAGATGTGTCCAAGTGGAAATAATGGTGTGATTATCGACACATCTTTAAATCTGGCAAAGAAAGAAGAAGAAGATGAAGACAATGAAGATAGTGGAGACATGAATGAAGGTGAAGAGCTAAAGAAGATGGAGAAGAAAGTCTCTTTGATTCCTGAGACCAATAATGAAGATGTTGAAGATGATGATGATGAGGAGTATCAACCTTTGAATGAGAAAAGACACAATTCAAGAAAGAAGAAGCTTGGAAGAGTAGTTGAAGTACATGAAGGTGAATCTTCTTCAAATGAAAGGAGATATACTATGAGGGAAAGAAGACCACTTAGTGAATGGTGGAAGAATCACATTTTTCCTCAAGTAAGTGAAGAACATGCCAATGTTACACTCTTTGCTGATCCATTGTCTTTATGTGATGCAATGAAGTCCACAGATGCTATGAAGTGGGAGAAGGCTATAGAAAATGAATACAAATCTCTCATGGACATTAGAACATGGGAATTAACTCAATTTCTACCAAATCGATCTTTTATTGGTTGTAAGTGGGTATTTAGAACCAGGAGGGATGCAATTGATAATGTTGTAAGATATAAGGCAAGATTAGTTGCCAAAGGATTCTCACAAGTTGCTGGTATTGATTTCAATGAGACATATGCTCCCGTGGCTAAATTCACCACTATCAGAACCATTGTGGCAATTAGGGCAGCAATGGATTTAGAGATGCATCAAATGGATGTGAAGATGGCTTTCTTGAATGGAGAGTTGGAAGAAGACATCTACATGGATTATTCCATGTATGTGTGTAATGCAATCTCAAGAGTTCTTATTGATTGTAATCCTTTACGTTGATGATTTAATCATCTTGGCTAACAATATAAAAAGGTTGAATTGGATGAAGGCCATATTAAAAAAAGATATTGAAATGAGTGATTTGAGAGAACTCTAGTAATGGTTAGGAGTAGAGTTTATTAGAGATCGTAAGAATAAGACCGTTACAATGAGCTAAAGCAAGTATATTCAAGAAGTGTTGAAACGATTCAACATGGAGGACTGTAAGCCAATTAGAACACCTTTAGAGGCAAATTTGAAGTTGATGAAGCTCACGAATGAGGAGTTTGCCCAAGTTGAAGGTGAGATGCAAAGTATTCTTACAAGGCAGCAGTAGGTTCACTTATGTATGCAATGGTGGCCACAAGAGTGGATCTTGCATATGCGGTGAGTGTTGTGAGCCAACACATGTCTAAGGCTGGACCTTTGCATTGGGCAACGGTAAAGAGGATATTGAGGTACTTAAAAGGTACTAAAGACTTCAAATTATGCCTTGGTGGTAAGAACATTGATTTGCAAGGTTATTGTGATGCGGATTGGGCTGGAGATGCAAATGATAGAAGATCCACAACGGGATATGTGTTCTTTATTGGAGTGGGAGTGATTTCATGGAATTGCAAGAGACAACCTACTATTGCAAGATCAACCATGGAGGCTGAGTACATGGCAGCAAGTCATTGTGCAATGGAGGCTTGTTGGATAAGGCAACTTTTAGAAGACATTGGATTAGTGCAAACAAAGCAACTCCAATAATGTGTGACAATCAAGGATGTCTTGCATTTGCCAAGAATCCAAAGCACCATTCAAGAACGAAGCATATTGATATTCAACATCATTTCATACGAGAGAAGATTGAAGATGGTATAATAGGTATGAAGTATTGTGCTACAAAAGAGATGCTTGCTGATGTGCTTACAAAGGCATTAGTGAAGGATAGACACCACAAGTTGATAAAGGCATTAGGCTTAAAAGCCTTTTGACAATTAGAAAAGTGGGAGTGTTAAAGTTTCAACAAAGGTTGTTGGAATATTATATAGGTTTAAACCATAGTAAGTTTCTAATAGTCAAAAGACAACTAGAGATTAAGTGGCGGTAACGATCTCGACAGGCGATTAGATTTAGGGTCTCGACAGGCGGCTGGATTTAGGGTCTCGACAGGCGGCTAGGTTTAGAGTCTCGAGAGGCGGCTGATTTAAGATGAATGTAAATAAAGTCTTTGCATATTAGATGTGAATTCCACTTATAAGTAAAGGGTGTTGGAAGTGATGGTTATCTCATTCTACACTTCTCTTTGTGTGCAACCTTGCTGATGCTAAGTGTTGTGGGTTCAAACTTTTAATTCTTTAATATTCTAAAGGTTTGTCAACAATAGCTAGTTTATTTTCAAGAGCCTTTACCTTGTTGACATGAGCCATAAGGTCTTTACCTTCTTCCATCTTGCAAGTGAATAATTTCCTCCTTATAAAAAGGATGTTAGACAAATTCTTGCTCTTATAAATATTGCAAAGAGTCTTCCATGCTTCTGCTGGTCCTTTACACTGGATAATGTGTCAAAAGTTGGCTTCATCCACATTTGTGGCAATCATCCCAAAACCCTTCTTTTCACGTCTTTTAAAGTCCTTCTTCTATTTAATTCTTGCATCTATGCATAGAGGATCTTCACTTTCATCTACAATGTCCCAAAGGTCCAAAGATGCCAACAAAAGCTCCATTTTCACCTTTTAATGATAGAAATTGTCACCTCTAAACTTTTCAATCACTCTCAAACCTTCACCCTCACTAGAAGCCATCTCTAAGGAATAGTGTATCAAAGAATATTGAGAAAAGAAGTTTCTATGTGATCAAAAATCACCAAAAAATAAATTTATACTAGCAGAAACTTAGAGTATCCTCTTGTGAACAAAAGAGTGATTTCTCTTTCAAAGCACTCTCAGATGATTTTCTAAAGCTTCTAATCAGTATATGCACTCTTATGAACCTCTCAATCAAGTTCTTTCACTCTATCAATATACTATTTAATGAAATGCACAAGGTTAATGAAACAATTTCAATAACTTATAAAGACAATATCAAGGTCTTTCACAATGGTCTTAAGTTCACTATTTAAGGAGATAAGAACCCACAAAGTAATGTTAGAAATCTCTAAGCTTATGAATCAGAACCTCTACTTGCCATAACATAAGCTAAGATTATACAAACTCTAACATCAGCAAACTCCATAAGACCTAATTTACACGACAACAAAGACTTCATTAAACAACTAAAATTCACAAGCAAATGTCAGTGGGCCCATAACTTATTAAAGAACTAGAAGTTAAAAGCCACAACACTTAGCATCAGCAAGGTTGTACAGAAAGAGAAGTGTGGAATGAGATAACTCTCACTTCCAACACCCTTTACTTATAAGTGGAATTCACAATCAATATGCATAGACTTCATCTACATTCATCTAAAATCAACTGCATCTCGAGACTCTAAACCTAGCCACCTGTCGAGACCCTAAATCCAACCGCGTGATGAGATCCTAAATCTAACCGCCTGTCGAGACCCTAATCGCCACTTAATTCCTAATTGCCTTTTGACTATTAAAAATTTACTATGGTTTAAACTCTATATTGTAATATTCCAACGAATTCTTTGTTGAACTTTAATACAACCAACGTGACAATGGAAAAAGTATTGTGAGAACTTGCTTCATTTGCGGAAAATCAGGTCACTTTGCAAGAAATTGCTACAAGGCCAAGAAAAGAGATAGAGAGAATGCTAACAATGCACATGATGAATTTGGAGGAGATGACTTTGTATTCATGGCAAGTCAAGGCACTTCTATGGCTGCCATGTCTAAGTGGATTATTGATTCGGGTGCTACCAAGCACATGACTCCATACAAGTGTTCTTTTAACACTTATGAAGAAATTCCAGTAACAAATATTTGGTTAGGAGACAATGGCATGGTACAAGCTATTGGAATTGGCTGCATTGTGGTGGAGATTGTTGTGACGAATGAAACCAAGAAGATGAGATTGAAAGAAGTCCTACATGTGCCAAAGATGAAGAAGAACCTTCTTTTGGTGAGCAAACTTATATCAAATGGTTGTAAGGTTTAAGTTGATATGAATGGATGTTTTGTAAAGACATTGGATGGAGATAATATATTAAAGGGCTTTAGAAATGGCAACCTTTACATTCTCAATTGTAAGAAGGTGAATGGAATTGAAGTAGCAGCATTTGCTGAATTTTTAAAAGAAAAAGACAAGTTTGAATTTTTTACATCGACGCCTTGGTCATTTGAATGCCAAAAGCATGAAGGAGCTCAAATCTATGATAATTGGCTTAGATCTTGGTCAATCATGCAATAATCTCACGACTCTAGCTTGTGAAGGTTGTATTCAAGGCAAGCAACAAAGGGCCTCATTTCCAAGTGGTGTAGCAACACGAGCAAGTAAGTTGTTGGAGATTGTGCATTCAGATGTTTGTGGACCTATGAAGACACCATCAATTGGAGGAGCAAGGTACTTTGTCACATTTATTGATGACTTTTCAAGAAAGGTGTGGATTTTTATCCCTAAAGCCAAGAGTGAGTATTTTTCAAGGTTTAAGGAGTTTAAAGCACATGTCAAAAAGCAATATGAATGCAAGATCAAGATATTACGCACGGACAATGGTGGTGAATATTTGTCAAAACACTTTGATGAGTATTTGAAGATTCAAGGTATAACAAGACAAACGTCTATTCTTTACAATCCAAAACAAAATGGAGTTGATGAAAGTGCAAATCGCACCATTGTGGACATGGCAAGGAATACGCTTCATGCTCAAAATCTTGGATATGAGTTTTGGGCGGAAGCTGTATTGAGAAAAATAAATAATAATAAAAGTAGAATATATTACCTTGTAGAAGATATTACTTTAGGTAATGGTCAAAGGATTGACTCTTGGCATATAGAAAGGGCATCCTACGGATAAAAGATGCGGTCAAAAATCAAGTGTCAAAGTCAAGAGGATAAAGGATCTACTAAAGAATATCCAAAGAATAGGTAAGAGTCATTAGTGCATGGCATAGGATACCCTCGAGGTACGCAAGATGCCAACGGATCCTAAGAAACATATAAGTCAAAGTCAAAGAGTGGAAGTTGACCATTAGAGCAGCAACCACCACCTATAAGTATCGGGTCTTTGGAAGAGAGAGTCATCTCATTCCACACTTTTCTTTGTGTGCAATCTTGCTGATTTGTACTCATACTTACTTGTGTTATGCTTATGGTGTTGCTTCAATAGGTTATGGGCTCACACACACTTTGTTGAGTTATTCAAGTAAGTTTAAGGCATTCTCTTGTTGTTGCTCTTGTGTGGAATAGATCTTATGGTAGTTGCTCATGTTAGAGTTTGTATGATCTTAACTTCTTATTTGGCATGAGGAGGTGCTGATATTAACATCATACATATCTAACATCTCTTTGTGGATTCTCTACTTCTTGAATAGTGAGTTGGTGAGCATATTGAAAGACCTTGATAGTGTCTTTGTTGAGTTG
>JAWRVF010002104.1:0-20637 GCA_036785485.1 Physcomitrellopsis africana
TAACCATTCTCTTTCATATAATTCTTCCATGAATAGTTTTGGATACTCCTTCTCTCCTTGTTGTGTTCGAGAATAGAAGGTAATATCTACATCTTTGGTATCATCAATTAAATCTTCTTCTTATTCATACCTAATCTGAGATAGCATATCCGCCATTGGATTATTTTTACCTGCTATGTGCTTGAATTCAGGATTTAAAGACTTAATATATGCAATCCACCTCAGCATAGCAATATCAGGGGTATTACAATTGGTGATCATTCCCAATAGTGGCAAACAATCTGTTTCCACTATCAGTGATGTTCCAATTAGATAATCTCTATCAGTTTTCATGGTTGTCACTACCCTCCATAATTCTTGTTTTATTTGTGGATAGTACCTTTGTCTTTCACTTAATACCTTGGCTCCAAATCGTATAGTAAATCGATTCCCTTCTTCATCATCCTGTCCTAGTATCCAACCAATAGCTATTGGACTAGTATCAACTGTAAGTATCACCGGTTTTCTATTCTCATAATTTATTGTACGTAGCACAAGTGGAGAAGACAATGATTGCTTCAACCTTTGCATTGCTTCTATTTGTATCTTCTCCCATTTAAACCTCTTCTCTTTTCGTAGCAGACCATAGAAAGGATCTGCTATATGTGCATAATGTGGAATCCATATATAATAAAATATACAAGCTCCCAAAAATCTCCATACCTCTGTTTGTGAGCTACAAACTTCTTTTATCAGCTGTATGGCATCTACTGTAGTAGGATCTGGTTTACGACCAAACCATCCACATAAATGGCGCACAATAACAACCTCTCGAACGCTAAAGGTTGATTTAGCTCCTGATAAGGTCAAGTGGACTTCTTCAAGCCACGATAAAATCTTATTATAATCCAAAATATAACTAGATACAAATTTACGACACCTCCTCTGATCCATTAATTTTTCTTTTCCTTCTTCTATACACCCTTTTATTGGAACATCATCCAAGAAAGGCATAGTCGTTTTTAGAATAAAATCACGAAGCACCTTATTCATCCCATTCATCATATGAGCAACTGAGTTTGTTGCTCCTTCTGGTAATGTACACATTTTCACCAGCCCTAAAGGTGTCCTCATAGTAGTGATATCCCTGCTTCTTTCCGCAAGTTGAAACTGGTCGTACCCAGAATAAAGATCTCCAATAGAATAAATGGCTCTACTAGCAAATGCTTCAATAAATTCTCCAACAATTGGTCCCACTCCTGTATTTCTAATGGTCACTTGATTCACTGGTTGCATATCTTGAATAAACCGTAGAGGTCCATTTTTCTTTGGTACTGTAAACCAATGACTAGAATATGGTACAAATGATGGTTCTAAGATTTTCATCTGTATCTTTTTTTTTAATAAATATGTTTGATAGATGCGTCATGATCGAAATTGGCCTTAGATCCCATGGTGCATGCGGAATTGTAAATATAACCATTGGTGCCTTAATAATTGGATCCACACATCCAATTTCTGAGGGTTCAAAAGCAAAAGCTTTTCCATGCTTCTTCAACATTTTTCTGAATTCTATTTCTTTGATAGGTAGAAGAAAATCCACGGATCCTATTTTCAATTCCTTGAACGTACTTTCTATAAACTTATGCCCAATTTGATCAAGATTTTGTAAACCCCTTTCTTTTGAAGCCTCTTGAACTTGGTGGTTTGAATCACTAGGCAATGGTGTAGCTACAGGTTTTATTTTTCTTTCTACAGTTTTGTATCTAGTTTCAACTTTGACTTCATAACCCTGAAACGCTTGTATAATAGAGTAGAGCTCTCTTGAATGTACTTGCACTACTTGATCTTCATCTGTTACTCTTCTAAACCTGTTTTTGTATATATACCTATTATCTTGTTATCTTCATCAAGCACATCCACTCTTTTCAGGTCTTTTTCTGTTTTTTTCACAATCCTTTTCTCTTGTTTTTGTAGATCATTAATTTGCATATGTACAGCAAATCCGCTTTTAAAAATTTCTACAACTCCTATACAAAAGGTACTTTCTTCTCATTGCAACAGTACCTTCTCTGATATACCACCACATCCTTGCTCTATAGTTGTACCCTGTAAAAATTCTTAAACTCTTCATCAATTTTTGGTAATGAGCCACTTCGTAGATAATCCTTGTTGCGCTCATGACTAGCAGATATTGTTAAAAATTGCACTGCTTGTTTACCATCTTGGCTTCTAATGCAAGCACATGCAGATCCATTATCTAATACTTTGGTTTCCATCCTCACAACAATAATACATGGTTGTCCAAGAATTATTGGATAAGAAGTATTGTTCTGAATAAAGGAGTTTTATTCAGTAGATACATCTCTAATTTTCACCTTTACATCTGGACAAGCACCATAAAGATCTCCACGTGTGTTATTTGCTGCTCGGATCACCCAACCATGTTCAGTGTCAATAAGCCACCTTCCACATTTATAAATATCTTTAGACATAATATTGATTTCAGATCCATGGTGAATAAGAGCAACTACTAGATCTGTCAAATCCTCCACCTTCACCAAAGTTTTTGTAGTGGCTCTAGCCCAATGCTTCTTAGAGTAATGACTAGGACCTTTGTCATCAACCTTATCTTCATCCAAGGAAAATTGATCCTTTTGATTGATACAACATTCAGCCGACTCCAGCTCTTCTTCTTTTATTAATGTTGTATCTAAAGCATTAGACATTACTGATTTTCCTAACAATTGCCTTTTTCGTTTAATGGTGTCAATAATGACATTATGAATTTTTTTTTTTGCAATGCCTAAAATTTCACGTAAAGTAAATTCAATTTTGGCATTCAACACCCTTTCTTCCAACACCCCTTTTAAATCTATAGTTGCCTCTATATCCGATTGCAGCTTATAGGCAACAAGCTTATCCTTTTCATTATTTTTATTGGCTTCCATCCCTTCTTTCCATTTTTTTTTTTGTAGTGATGTATCTCCAGAGTGCGATGTTGATGGCTCAACCTTGGATGGTCTACTACCTTGTAATATAGGTACTTCCTTATTTTGTATTGTTTTTGTATCCTTTTGAAATCTCCTTTTGTTATCTGGTTCCTGGAGATTTTCTTCTGTTATATTTCTTCCCCTTTTCACATCCATTAAAGCTTCATGGTGGAATTTTGCCATATTAGCATGTACAGACATGGTATCAACAGGGTCATCCCATCTTGTTGCATTCCTAATTATTGTGGCTGCATTGAGTAATTCTTGCCTTGATATTTTTTCCTTATTCGTGCTAGTGATATCATGATTCTATAAATCCCCCGTGTCTACATGTTTGTCAAAAACATCCTCCTTCTTCTTTGTAACCTCGATACCATAAGTGGTAGCTTTTCTTGATGCCATAGTATGTTGAGATAAATAATCCTCTAAAATCCTTTTCATCCCTTCTTTTCCAAAGTTGGTTTTGAGGAACTCACTTCTGTCACGCAGTGCAATCTTTCCATCTTTCCATATAATTACTCCTTGTTGTAAAATATCAGCAAAATCTCCACATTCCTTGCGAGGATGCTCCATACTATTACACCAAATACATCGCTGTATATATCCTTGCTTTGAGGTAGGTTTAATCTCAAATATTCCTCCTTTTTCTTCTAGCTTTGCCAATTTGATTTGTAAGTCTTTCATTCCTTTCACTAACTCCTCAATTGCATCTTTTTGTGGTACAACTGTGGACATAGGAATTGGAATAGTACTTACTGGTATAGCAGGTTCTGATACTTACCTACGAGATATTGTAATTGGAAGAGGCCTAGTTTCTTGTCTTACCACTACTTTATGTCTTTGGTACTCTCTTTTAGCAAGTATACCTACTGCTTCCGAGACCTTCTTCCAGTCAGTAGTAAGTCCATTGTCTTCTGTATTATCCTCCGATAATAATTCCAACTCCCTCTGTAACTCACTATCGGCTGACTAGAGAAATAGCTCCACCTTGTCATTTTCAAGTGTAAGTTTTTCCACCCGAGACAATTGAAGAAATTACCTTTCAAACTCCCAAAAAAATTCTGTTGTAACCAACTCCTTGTTGGATTTATTAACCCATTCCATAAGTGCTTTTTTTGTCACCCTTTCAACATCTTCCAAAGAATACTCTTCTCTTAGCTGAAGGGTAAAATCTTCCCATTTTGCTCCATGAGTTTGAATAATCCCCTTAAAATACTCACGGAGTTCAAGTACAACTGCTAGCTCAAATGTTAAGATCATTTCCTTCTCCGGTACTTTATTAAGCTCCATCTCCCGCAAATAATATTTCAAATACTTAGAAATATTTTTCCCATCAAATTGATCCAATATGCCGACAACAGATTGTAAGGCTTTAGTAGCTATAGCCTCCTTACGCTCTATTGCTTGTTATTGCTGCATATAAAGAGCAAATGTTTGAAACATTTGAGCTATAGCAAGATCAAGCTGCATTGGAGATGCTCCACTGCAGTTTCCACTACTATCTCCTTGTTCCCCTGCCATAATAAAAGCCATAATATTTCTTCAAAACTCCCCACCCCAGATGTTTCACATCGGGTTTACCAAATATGTCGTATGACGTGGCCTTCTATCTGGGAATACACTGGGTACCTGGCTGTGGAGAGTTTATTTGAAATTTGATGGCAAAAACCAACAAGTGGTTTGTCCTCAGTAAAAAGGAAAAATAATACAAAAATCTCACAAAAGAGAAGTTATGTATATAAACCCTTTTGTATTCAAGTAGGTTTGTACAAAAAGGGTTCAAATTTCTACAAAAACCCTTCAAAACTTTATTTATCCGCAAGGACTAATTTCTTGCTGAACTTTAGAGTCCAATAACTCTTAATCCAACTATTCAATTTCTATAAAATTTAGTTTAGAGTGTAGATAATCCTCTCAAGTTTCACCACAAGAAAGAATCAATTGTAATTTCGTTTCCAATCGTCTGAAATCTCAAAACCTCTAGTAGGTGTTTAAAACCCTAGCTCAGAGACACCTGAGCACTATTTTCCTTATATCTTACAAATCCAAAATCCTAATGCCACAAAATTTTTGCACATAGTCTTGTGACATAAGTATACACACTCTTGAAAATTTTGAGCTAAAAATCTATCAAATTGCATTAGATATAGCTCAAAATGTAACCACTATGTAAGTGGGTCACTTACTGCCCTTAAGTTTGTAAGCACTGATTTCAACTCCCAATATCTCCTTCACCCTAGCTTGAATTTTATCAAGCTGTATATAAAAAGTGTAGCCGTAAAAGTGCTCTCTCCAATTCTAGTCGCCGATCCTCAATTGCTTTTTGTATGCACGAGTTATACCCAAAAGAGTGACAGTAGGTCCAAAATCAACACCTTAACTTTGGGCGCCTATAACTTCTTCATAAAAAGTGCAAATCACACAAAATTTGCACCTAAACCAGATCCAAAAACCTAAATCTTATGATCCTAGCCTCTGATGTTCGACCCTTTTCCAAAAACAAACCCTAACTCCTAATAAACCCTCGGGCAGCCTCCTTAAAGCCCATTAGGCATGATTTTTGGCCAATTAGAATAGAGATTTCTATCATCCACCTCTATTCATCCACATGGATGGCCAAACTACCCTTTTTACACTAAAAATCCTTTTCTAATGCTTCCTCTTATAATATTTACATACTTGGTGCTTTAAGCATCAAATAAAAGAAGTAAATGAGATCTTAAGGATCACCAATGTCTAACATAGGTGACTTAAGATATATACAAGTTACTATCAATATAAAATTAATTTCAAAAGTCACTACTAAAAAGAAAATAAGGTTGTATAAATCTTAGTAATAATCCTTTTAATAGATCCTTTCTAAACCAGCAACCTAATCACATCCTAAAACTAATAAAATCTATTATTATAGCTTTCACTTAATTATATAATGAATTGTACATTAAATATACATGTACAATTTTTTCACATAGTAGCCAAACCACAACACGACAACGCTCCAAGTTTTGAGGTTTTATCAATCAAATCAAATTGATAACAACTCTTCAACCCAAACGTTATCTAACGGAGGAGTCACGCCTTGGATTGGTTGGAATTTTGCTTATGGATCAAGCTCTATCATGGTTTGTTCTTTTGTTTGAAAAAGGATCACTGATTTTGAACAACTTTGAGACTTTTTTGGAGGCATTTGCAGAAGCATTTGGCAAGCATGACAAGGTTTGATGGGCTAAAACAAAAATTTTGTCGCTACGACAAAGAACTCATTCTGCATCAGTCTATGCATCGGATTTCAAGCAATTAGCATGCGACATCAATTGGGATGAAGAAGTATTGATGAGTCAAGTCTATTGGAGTCTAAGAGATGATGTGAAGGATTTGTTGTTATGTCTTCCTGATCCACAAATGCTCAATGAAGCCATTAGTCAAGCTGTGAAGTGTGATAACTGCCTATTTCAGCGTCGCCAAGACCAATGCTCTAGACAATATACAAGTCATTATGGCGCAACTATATTGGCAAGTAGCCTAAATTCACAATCAAAGGTGGAGGACATGCAGATTAATATGGTACGTGTCAAATCCCTTACTCCAGAAGAAAAGAAGCAGCATATGGAAGAAGGTTTGTAGTGGTAGCGAAGGCCATAGAGCTGGAAGCTGTCCTAAGAAGCAAAATAGATATAGCATCAAGACTAGAGGTACGTTTGTTCAAGAAAATGAGGATGCCTGGCTACAATAGAAACCACACGGTTCAATAAATCAATACCAAGTTCTTCTCTTTCTACTCAACATGCCCGTTGTTTTATAATTCCTTTGTCTTTTGGCCTTCAAAAACTAAAAATCTTAGCCTTAATAGATTCAAGAGCATCTGCTTGTTTCTTAGACCAAGAATTTGCTAAGCATCACAAAATTCTCCTAGTATAAAAATTCAAGCGTGTTCACATAGAAGTAATAGATGGACGATCTTTATTATCTGGTAGTGTCACCCATGAATTAGAACCTATAGAAGTGACGTTTAAAGACCATAGTAGTTATATTATTTTTAATATTATTAACACCTCCTCAAATCCTATTATTCTTGGTCTTTCTTGGTTGAAAAAATATAATCCATCCATTGATTGGAGGGTACGGAGGATAACATTTTTCATAAAACAATCTAAAGACAAGCCTTGAAAAAGACCCCAAACCAAAAAGTCTTTGTTTATTGGAGCAATAATGTTTGTAAGATCGTGCAAGGAAGACACACCATTGGTCATTTATACAACTCCAACTAGTAGAGAGCAGATTTTAACAGCAAGTATACCAAAACAATGCAAGGATTTTCAAGACGTGTTCCAAAAAAAAAATACTAATTTGCTACTAGAGCACCGACCATATGATTGTGCCATAGAATTATAAGAAGGAGCACAATTTCCTTTCGGTCCAATCTACAACCTATCGCAGATAAAGTTGGCTGAGTTGCGGAAATATATTGACAAGAACCTAGCCAAAAACTTCATTTGTCATTCAAAGTCGCGAGTTGGGGCACCAATCTTATTTGTGAAGAAGAAAGATGGCTCACTATGGATGTGCATGGACTATTAAGGTCTCAAAAAGGTGACAAAGAAGAATTGCTATCCATTACCTTTGATCTCTAGTCTTCTGGAACAACTTGGACGTGCAAAGATCTTTACAAAGATTGATCTAAGGAGAGCTTACAACCTTGTGCAAATCAAAGAAGGAGACAAATAGAAGACAGCTTTTCGTATAAGGTATGGCCATTTTGAGTATAATGTCATGCCATTTGGTCTTACCAATGCTGCGGCGATCTTTCAACATATGATGAATGATATTTTTCGAGAGCATCTAGATGATTTTTTTGTCATCTATCTCGATGATATCTTGATATTTTCTAAAAATAAAAAAGAGCATGAAAAGCACATTTATTTAATACTTGAAAAACTACGTGAGCAAGGATTCTATGCCAAGTTGGAAAAGTGCTTATTTCACCAAACTGAGATGGAATTTTTAGGGTTTGTTGCAATTACAAAAGGCTTGAAGATGGATCCCAAGAAGATGGAAGCAATTGTGTTCTGGGAAGTCCCGAAGACGGTTAGAGATGTACAATATTTTCTTGGGTTTGCTAACTTCTATCAGATCTTCATCAAGAATTATTCTCAAGTTGCTGCTCCATTCACTCAATTGATGTGTAAGGATAAGCTCAAATGGGGACCTCTAGTGGAAAAAGCATTTCAAAATCTCAAGACAATGTTTACTACGGCTCCAATCTTGGTACACCCAAACTTTATAAAGGCTTTCTATTTGGAAACCAATGCTTCAGATTTTGATTTAAGAGCCATATTTTTGCAGATGAGCATTGACAATAAGCTTCATCCAGTTGCATTCTATTCGAGGAAGTTTTTTGTGGCTGAGATCAATTACAAGATTCATGATAAGGAACTCTTTGCTATAGTGGATTCTTTCCAAGAGTGGCGTCACTTCCTCAAAAGAGCTGCACATCCAATGACTGTATACACGGATCATAAGAATCTGGAATACTTCATGTCGGCTCGGGTTCTAAACCGTCATCAAGCTCGATGGAATATATCGCTATCTAGGTTTGATATTGTTATTACTTATCGACCTAGAAAGCAGCAATGGCTATTCGATGCATTATCAAGAAGATCATATTTTTGCGCCAAAGGTTGGAGAAGCAGCGCTTGATCAACAATATACGACATTATTAAAGTGTCAAGGACATACTTGTTAGAACCTTCTAAAAACATTCTAAAAGTTTCCTAAAACTCTCTAGAACCTTCTAGAGCCTTCTAATATCTTCTTAGTGTCAAGGACATACTTGTTAGAATCTTCTAAAACATTCTAGAAGTTTCCTAGAACTCTCTAGAACCTTCCAGAGCCTTCTAATATCTTCCTAGTTAGAGGAAGCTGCTTGAGAAGCTTCCTAGATAGGAGTATATATTGGAGTCGAGACTGAAGAGTTCTTCAATCTCAACAACACATCTCTTAGAGCTCTAGCTCACCTCTCTAGTGTTGTTTTTGTATTCATCTGATTAATCTAGTTCCTGCCAGTTCTTCTTGAACTTCTTGTTTAGACTTCAAGTCTATATTTTGTATCCGTGACAATTTGTCGAGACTACTCTCACCTTGGATATCAGAGTTAGTTCTTTCTTGTTAGAATGTGGATTACCCCTCTTCTTGAAGATACACTAGTATTTTAGAGGTTGCGGATTATCCTCCTCTGAACTGATATCTTTTTGTCATAATATTGGAGTCTTATTCTTCTTGGAGAGAGTGGATTACCCCTCTTTTTGAAGGTCTTAAGGCATTTTAGAGGTTGCGGAGTACCTTCTTCTAAACCAATATTTCCTCCTTGTAGAAACAATTACTTTCTTTCTCTTAGAATGGCTGGAGGTCAAGACATTAATATGAGTGAAAGTTTGGAGTCCAAGATGGATGCCATTATGAATGCTCTTACTACGTTATGACAGAGAACTATGATGATCGAAGGAGTCTATCCAAGACTTCATAATGATGGAGCATCCGGAATAGCATAATCTGGGCTTCATCAGCCTCGAGCTTCTGCACCAAAAGAAGCAGCTTTACCTGTGGTTCAACGAGAATTATTACTTCCACAATGAAAGGAAACTCGAATTAGCCTTCCAGACAAGTTTGATGGCACACGCTCCAAGTTTCGAGGTTTCATCAATCAAATCAAATTAATAACAACTCTACAATCTGAACGTTATCCGACGGAGGAATCACGCGTTGGATTGGTTGGAACTTTGCTTATGGGACAAGCTCTATCGTGGTTTCCTCCTCTATTTGAAAAAAGATCACCGATTTTGAACAACTTTGAGACTTTTTTGGAGGCATTTGTAGAAGCATTTGGCGAGCATGACAAGGCTCGATGGGCTATAACAAAAATTCGATCACTACGACAACGGACTCGTTCTGCATCAGTCTATGCATCAGATTTCAAGCAATTGGCATGCGACATCAATTGGGATGAAGAAACATTGATGAGCCAAATCTATTGGGGTCTAAGGGATGATATGAGGGATTTGTTATTATCTCTTTCTGATCCACGAATGCTCAACGAAGCCATTAGCCAAGCTGTGAAGTGCGATAATCGCCTATTTCAACGTCGCCAAGACTAACGCTCCAAACAATATACAAGTCATTGCGGCGCAATTATATCAACAAGTAGCCTAAATCAGACAATATAAGCGGAGATAGAGGACATGCAGATTGATGCAGTACGTATCAAATCCCTTACTCCAGAAGAAAAGAAGCAACGTTGTCGTACTGCATTTACGTGCAGTGTATAAAAATATGAAAAATCTTGTATCTATTGTTAATATATGTGTGAGTGCTAGAGGTTATTTTAGAAGATATTATAAAGAGAGGATTTATTATAGCCACTTAATTAGTGAATTAAGATGGCTATTTGTTTTGTTCTTACCTTATTTATATCCTAAAATAGACTCTTTTGTAATTAGAAGAAAGGTAAAGGTTGTTTTACCTTTCTTGTTGACTTTTGAGGTAGAATGGACCTTATGAAGGATAAGAAAGAAGAGCATGGGGTGAATAAGGCCCATCCAATAGGATTTGGCTGCCCATGTGGGCGTCTCATAGTCTATTATAGAAAGAAAGGGAGATATACTCCTCTTGCTAGACCGAGAGAGAGAGAGAGGCAGTTTTTGAGTGGTGAACTTTGGAGAGAGATAGCTCCGAGGAGATAGAAGTGTTTGTAGTGAAAATTGGTAGGTGTGTTCTTCAAGTTGTGAGGATTCTAGAACCTACTCACTTGCTTGTATTGGAGTTGTGAACAAAAAGTTATGCTTGTTTTAGTAGAGTGAGGTTTGCTGCCATCCGACGAAGAGGGGCAGAAACTTCGAGCTGCCACTGCAAGTTTGATTTCAACTATTTCTTAGTGAAATTTATAGAGAGTGTGGAAAATTGTGCTAGCTATCTATCAAGACATCTCTTGTAGCATTTGGAGTTAGAGAGCAAAAGTTGTGAGCTTGAGAGTGGGAAAGGGTTTGCTGCCACCCGACGAAGAGGGGCAGAGACTTTGTTCAACCACCCAAGTCGGACAGTCTTTTTAATCCTTTTGATATTTTAGGTGCTTATAGTAGCTTATGTAAGCTTTCTACAAAAACAAAAATCAATACATTTGGAGCTTTGATGAAAGTTTTATGAGCCGTGAAGTGTCAAAGAAGAAAAATTGTTGCTAGGATTTGAAGAGTAGAATCGACTAGCTACAAAATCTAGAGTTTGAGAGGCATGCATGCGAAATTTTAGAATAAGTTAGATGATGGAGTGAGCTTTCTAAAAAGCTATTGCATGTCCAATTTGGAGAAGGGAAGTGATCACAACAAAGGCTGAAGTGAAGAGGAGCTTTGCTGCCTTTGCATTTGCTTGGAAATTTTAGCGCCTACTTCTTTTAGCCATAACTTTTAAATGGTAAGTCATCTATTTGTGAAATTTTGATATGTTTTACAATGGATTATTGGCTTTCCATAGGCTGTAAGCACGCTTGATTCGATCTTTGGATGAATTTTTCGTGATTTATTTAGTTTCAGTTTGTTGTATAACTTGTATTCCTCATATGCGGTTGTATTTTGAGGTATTCTTGAATACATACATACTTTGCTTATACTTTTTATACAAGTATATATACTTGTATTTATACAAGTATATATACTTGTATTTATACAAGTATTCTATAAGTATTCTACAAGTATTATACATAATATTTGTAAAAGTATTTGTACAAGTATTATACCAAGGATTTATACAAGTATTTATACAAGTATTTGTATAAGTATTATTCAAGTATTTATACTTTATATTTGTACAAGACTTGTACAAGTATAATACAAGTATAACTTGAAAGCTTGAAGAAATATTGTGCAAGTTTTTCTTCTCTTTTGCTTGGCGAACTATTTCTGCTTCAGCTTTCAGTTCTGTGTGCTTCATAAGACGAAATTTAGCCCCGTTCTCTCTCTGGTAACGTATGGAGAAAGTATTTGTATCAACATTCACGTTGGAGGCCATGGGAGTTAGTAATCCGAGAAGAAGCAAAATGGACGCAGCATCAAGAATAGAGGTGTATTTGTTCAGGAAAACGAGGATGCCCAACCACAATAGGAACCGTGCAGCTGGACAAATCAAAACCAATTTCCTCTCTTTCTACTCAACCTCCCGTTGTTTTACAATTCCTTTGTCTTTTGGTCCTGAAATACTAAAAATGTTAGCCTTATTAGATTCAAGAGTATCTGCTTGTTTCTTAGACCAAGAATTTGTTAAGCGTCACAAAATTCTCCTAGTACAAAAATTCAAACCTGTTCACGTAGAAGTAATAGATGGACGACCTTTATTATCTGGTAGTGTCACCCATGAATCAGAACCTATAGAAGTGACGTTTAAAGACCACAGTAGTTATATTATTTTCAACATTATTAGCACCTCGTCAAATCTTATTATTCTTGGTCTTTCTTGGTTGGAAAAATATAATCCATCCATAGATTGGAGGTTGCGGAGGATAACATTTTCCATAGAACAACCTGAGGACAAGCCAAGAAGAAGACCCCAAACCAATCCTTGTTCATTAGAGCAAAAATGTTTATATGATCGTACAAGGAAGGCACACCATTGGTCATTTATGTGGCTCCAATTAGTAGTGAGGAGATTTTAATAGCAGAAATACTGGAAAAATACAAGGAATTTGAAGACGTGTTCCAAAAGAAGAATGTTGATATGCTACCAGAACATCGACCATATGATTGTACCATAGAATTGCAAGAACGAGCACAACCGCCTTTTGGCCCAATTTACAACCTATCGCAGACGGAGTTGGTTGAGTTGCGGAAATATATTGACGAGAACCTAGCTAAGAACTTCATTTGTCATTCAAAATTGCCAGCTGGGGCACCAATCTTATTTGTGAAGAAGAACGATGGCTCACTACGGATGTGCATGGACTATCAAGGTCTCAACAAGGTAACAAAGAAGAATCGCTATCCATTAGCTTTGATCTCTAGTCTTTTGGAATAACTTCGACGTGCAAAGATCTTTTCAAAGATTGATCTAAGGGGAGCTTACAACCTTGTGCGAATCAAAGAAGGAGACGAATGGAAGACAACTTTTTGTACAAGGTATGGGCATTTTGAATATAATGTCATGCCATTTGGTCTTATCAATGCTCCGGCGGTTTTTCAACACATGATGAAGAATATTTTTTGAGAATATCTAGATGATTTTGTTGTCATTTATCTGGATTATATCTTGATATTTTTTGAGAATGAAGAAAAGCATAAGAAGCATGTTTGTTTGGTACTCGAAAAACTACGCAAGCGAGGAGTCTATGCCAAGTTGGAGAAGTGCTTATTTTATCAAACTGAGATGGAGTTTTTAGGATTTGTTGCAACTACGGAAGGCTTGAAGATGGATCCCAAGAAGGTGGAAGCAATTGTGTCTTGGAAAGTTCCAAAGACGATTAGAGACGTACAATGTTTCCTCGGCTTTGCTAACTTCTATCGGATCTTCATCAAGAATTATTCTGAAGTTGCTGCTCCACTTACTCGATTAACATGTAAAGATAAGCTAGAATGAGGATCTCTAGCAAAAAAAGCATTTCAAAATCTTAAAACGGCATTTACTAAACAATCTTGGTACCTTCCCCAAACTTCCATAGCTTTCTATTTGGAAGCAATGCTTCGGTTCTTTTAGGGCAGTACTTTCGTAGATAGGCATCATGATAAGAACTACCATCCGGAGTTATATTCTATTCACGAAAGTTTTCTGCAGTTGAGATCAACTATGAGATTCATGATAAAGAACTCCTTACTATAGTGGATTCTTTCCAAGAGTGGTGTCACTTCCTTGAAGGAGCTGCGCATCCGGTGACCGTATATACGGATCACAAGAATTTGGAATATTTCATGTCTGCTTGAGTTCTAAACCGTCGTCAAGCTCGATGGAATATGTTGCTATCCAAATTTGACTTCGTTATTACTTATCGACCTAGAAAGCAGTAAAGACTATCGAATGCCTTATCAAGAAGATCATATCTTGCACCAAAGATTGGAGAGGTAGCGCTTGATCAACAATGTATGACATTATTAAAGCCAGAGCAATTCAAAATTTGTACTGCTGTGGTGCCAATTGATGTTGACTTCCTCAACCAAGTACGTGCTGCAATTATTGAATATCCAATAATCTTTGATATTAAGCAACGTTGTCATACTGCATTTACGTGCAGTGTATAAAAATATGAAAAATCTTGTATCTATTGTTAATATATGTGTGAGTGCTAGAGGTTATTTTAGAAGATATTATAAAGAGAGGATTTATTATAGCCACTTAATTAGTGAATTAAGATGGCTATTTGTTTTGTTCCTACCTTATTTATATCCTAGAATAGACTCTTTTGTAATTAGAAGAAAGGTAAAGGTTGTTTTACCTTTCTTGTTGACCTTTGAGGTAGAATGGACCTTATGAAGGGTAAGAAAGAAGAGCATGGGGTGAAAAAGGCCCATCCAATAGGATTTGGCTGCCCATGTGGGCGTCTCATAGTCTAATATAGAAAGAAAGGGAGATATACTCCTCTTGTTAGACCGAGAAGAGAGAGAGTTTTGAATAGTGAACTTTGGAGAGAGATAGCTCCGAGGAGATAGAAGTGTTTGTAGTGAAAATTGGTGGGTGTGTTCTTCAAGTTGTGAGAATTCTAGAACCTACTCACTTGCTTGTATTGGAGTTGTGAACAAAAAGTTATGCTTGTTTTAATAGAGTGAGGTTTGCTGCCACCCGACGAAGAGGGGCAGAAATTTCGAGCTGCCACTGCAAGTTTGATTTCAACTCTTTCTTAGTGAAATTTATAGAGAGTGTAGAAGATTGTGTTAGCTATCTATCAAGACATCTCTTGTAGCATTTGGAGTTGGAGAGCAAAAGTTGTAAGCTTGAGAGTGGGAAAGGGTTTGCTGCCACCCGACGAAGAGAGGCAGAGACTTTGTTCAACCACCCAAGTCGGACAGTCTCTTCAATCTTTTTGATAATTCAGGTGCTTATATTAGCTTGTGTAAGCTTTCTACAAAACAAAAATCAATACATTTGGAGCTTTGATGAAAGTTTTATGAGCCGTGAAGTGTCAAAGAGGGCAAATTGTTGCTAAGGTTTGAAGAGTAGAATCGACTAGCTACAAAAATTGGAGTTTGAGAGGCATGCATGCAAAATTTTAGAGCAAGCTAGATGATGGAGTGAGCTTTCTAAAAAGCTATTGCATGTCCAATTTGGAGAAGGGAAGTGATCACAACAAAGGCTGAAGTGAAGAGGAGCTTTGCTGCCTTTGCATTTGCTTGGAAATTTTAGCGCCTACTTCTTTTAGCCATATCTTTTAAATGGTAAGTCACCTATTTGTGAAATTTTGATATGTTTTACAATGGATTATTGGCTTTCCATAGGCTGTAAGCACGCTTGATTTGACCTTTGGATGAATTTTTAGTGATTTATTTAATTTCAACTTGTTGTATAACTTGTATTCCTCATATGCGGTTGTATTTTGAGGTATACTTGAATACATACATACTTTGCTTATACTTTTTATACAAGTATATATACTTATATTTATACAAGTATTCTATAAGTATTCTATAAGTATTATACCAAGGATTTATACAAGTATTTGTACAAGTGTTATACCAAGGATTTATACAAGTATTTATACAAGTATTTGTATAAATATTATTCAAGTATTTATACTTTATATTTGTACAAGACTTGTATAAGTATAATACAAGAATAACTTGAAAGCTTGAAGAAATATTGTGCAAGTATAGAACATACTTGCACGGCTTCCTCCCATGTTTCCTGCTAGTTCTAGTAGCAGCTAGGAACCCGGCGTTTTCCCAAGGCGAATTCTCTCTACCCGACAACGTATCAATGATAACAAGTTCAAGGTTGAAGGAGATCTCTTATATTTTGAGAAGTGGCTATATATCTCAAAAGGGCCAGCATGACTTCAAGTCCTTCAATCTCGTCATGACTTTCTAACTGCGGGACATTTCGGATTCAACAAGACCTTAGAATTCATTTTCCAAAATTTCTGGTGGCCCCAAATGTGGAAGGATGTGAAGGATGTTGTCGTCTCTTGTGACATTTGTTCAAGATCCAAGAACCCTCGACATCGCCCTTATGGACTTCTACAGCCATTGCTCATTCCAAGTCGTCCATGGTCTTCAGTTTCCATGGATTTTATTACAGATCTGCCACCATCAAATTCATTTGACAGCATCTTTGTTGTGGTAGATCGACTTACAAAGATGGCACATTTTATCCCTTGCAAGAAGACATCATCAAGCGAAGATACAACAAGGCTCTTCTTTGATAATGTGTATCGATATCATGGTCTACCAGATGATATCATGTCGGATCGAGGAACCCAATTTGTATCAAAGTTTTGGAGATCTTTTTTTAAGATATTGAAGGTGGACATCAAGCTTTCTTCGGCATTCCATCCTCAAACTGACGGCCAAACGGAACGGGTGAATCAAGTTTTGGAACAATATTTACGATGCAGCATCAACTATCAACAAGATGATTGGACTGCATATCTATCGCTAGCCGAGTTTGCATATAACAACACCCTTCATGGATCGACGCAGAAAATACCATTCTTTTCCAATTATGGGTACCATCCGAAGCTTGATCTATTGAGTCCGTCAGTGAATAACAACCCAGCAGCTGAAGGATTGGTGCAGCAGCTATCGGAGCTTCAAACCACATTGAAGCTTCAATTGCAAATTGCCCAAGAGTCTTACAAAGCATCCGCGGATAAATTTCGGAATCACGCACCTAATTTCAAGATTGGAGATAAAATATGGTTGCTTCAATGAAATATCAAGACCAAGCGGCCATGTGATAAGTTGGACTACCAGAGATTGGGACCATTTGTTATCCAGAAGCAAATTAATCATGTGGCGTACCACCTAGAGTTACCAGCTGCTATAAAGATACACCTTGTCTTTCATGTTTATCTATTAGAGCCTTATCGAGAATCATCTTTTCTTGGAAGAGTGCAATGTCCGCCACCTAGTATAGAAATTGAAAACAACGAAGAATATGAGGTGGAAAAGATACTAGATTCATGACGAAGATGGAATAAATTAGAGTACTTTGTACATTGGAGCGGCTACGATATTAATGAACGAACATGGGAACCGGTCAAAAATCTCACCAAGGCATCACGAAAGGTACGGGAATTCCATCAACAATATCCTAATAAACCAAAAATTGGCCATTAATAAAGCGTGAAGATGAAGCCTTCTCTAGAGAAATGAATAGAAAAGGGATCCAGCTCTCATCAAAACATAACTCGTTGTATTTCATAATATTAAGATATCTAATATCAAGGTGTATTTAGATATGGCTAGTGAGAATGTAGATACTGTACTAGTGGTACCATCTCAACTGAGTAGCTCACGACGTCGACCTCGAGACAAAGAATTAGAAGAGCCAAGAAGACGTCAAAGAATACCAAGCAACAAGTCACTTGTAATTGTCTTTGAAGTTGAACCAGCTCATGCAAGTAGTGGTGAAGCGATATTTTCAAGTCGTTTCCACAATGAAGATACAAAAGTTCAAGCATGGTCTCAAGTAGAAGGTATTGGTCATTATCGGTGGCTACAAGGACCCATGAATCATCTGCCTTGTGGATGACAATTACAATATATTACATAGATTATGCGACAAGTTTGTGAGTATACATCCCAAATGGCTTCTCGGAAACCTTGAAGCTAGAGAACGAGGTGATGTTAAGGACATACTTGTTAGATACCTTCTAGAACATTCTAAAAGTTTCCTAGAACTCTCTAGAACCTACCAGAGCCTTCTAATATCTTTCTAGTATCAAGGACATACTTGTTAGAACCTTCTAGAACATTCTAGAAGTTTCCTAGAACTCTCTAGAACCTTCTAGAGCCTTCTAATATCTTCCTAGTTAGTAGAAGTTGCTTGAGAAGCTCCCTAGTTGGAAGAAGCTGCTTGAGAAGCTTCTTAGGTAGGATTATATATTGGAATCGAAGCTGAAGAGTTCTTCAGTCTCGACAACACATCCCTTGGAGCTCTAGCTCACCTCTTTAGTGTTGTTTTTGTACTCATTTGATTAATCCAGTTCCTGCCAGTTCTTCTTGAACTTCTTGTTTAGACTTCAAGTCTATATTCTGTGTCCGTGACATAAAGCTAGAGCAATTCAAGATTTGTGCTATTGTTGTGCCAATTGATGCTGACTTCCTCAACCAAGCACATGTTCCAACCATTGAAGATTTAATAGCCCTTGATATCAAACAGCATATCAATGATGACAAGTTCAAGGTTGAAGGAGATCTTTTATACTTTGAGGAACGGCTGTATATTCCAAAAGAGCTAGTACGACTGCGAATCCTCCAATCTTGTCATAACTTTCTAATTGGGGGATATTTTGGATTCAATAAGACCTTGGAACTCATTTTCCAAGATTTTTGGTGGCTTCAAATGTGGAAGGATATGAAAGATTTTGTCTTCTCTTGTGACATTTGTTCAAGATCCAAGAACCCTTGGCATCGCCTTTATGGACTTCTACAACCATTGCCTATTCCGCGTCGTCTATGGTCTTTAATTTCCATGGACTTTATTATGGACCTGCCGCTATCAAATTCATTCGACAACATCTTTGTTATAGTGGATCGGCTTACGAAGATGGCACATTTTATCCCTTGTAAGAAGATATCGTCAAGCGAAGACACAACAAGGCTCTTCTTTGATAATATGTATCGATATCATGATCTACCAGATGATATTGTGTCAGATTGAGGAACCTAATTTGTATAAAAGTTTTGGAGATCTTTTTTTAAGATATTGAAGGTAGACATCAAGCTTTCTTCAGCATTCCATCTTCAAATTGACAGCCAAATAGAATGGATGAACCAAGTTTTGGAATAGTATTTACGATGCAACATCAACTATCAACAAGATGATTAGACTGCATATTTATCACTAGCCAAGTTTACATATAACAACACCTTTTATGGATTGTCTCAAAAAACATCATTCTTTTCCAACTATGGGTACCATCCGAAGCTTGATCTATTGAGTCCATCAGCAAATAACAATCCAGCAACTGAAGGATTGGTGAAGTAGCTATCGAAGCTTCAAACCACATTGAAGCTTCAATTGCAAATTGCCTAAGAGTCTTACAAAGCATCCGTGGATAAATTTTGGAATGAGACACCTAATTTCAAAATTTGAGATAAAATATGGTTGCTTTGACAGAATATCAAGACGAAGCAGCCATGTGATAAGTTGGACTATCGGAGGTTGGGACCATTTATTATCTAAAAGCAGATCAATCCAGTGGCGTACCACCTAGAGTTACTAACTACTATGAAGATACACCCTGTCTTTCATATTTCTCTGTTAGAGCCTTATCGCGAATCGTCTTTTTCTGGAAGAGTTCAATGTCCACCACCTAATATCAAAATTAAAAACCACAAAGAATACTAAATCTGGAAAAGATGCTAGATTCACAGCGAAGATGGAATAAATTAGAGTACTTGGTACATTAAAGCAACTATGATATTAATGAACGAACATGGGAACCGGCCAAAAATTTTACCAATGGACTGCAAAAGATACAGGAATTCCATCAACGATATCCTAATAAATCAAAAACTGGCCATTAACGAAGCAAGAAGATGAAGCCTTCTCTGGAAAAATGAATAGAAAAGGGATTTAGGTCTTATCAAAACATAACTTGTTATATTTTATAGTGTCAAGATATCTAATCTCAAGGTGTATTTAGATATGGCTAATGAGAATGTGGATACTGTACTAGTGGTGCCATCTCAACGAAGTAGCTCATGGCATCAACCTCAAGATAAAGAATTAGAAGAGCCAAAAAGACGTCGAAGAATATCAAGTAGCAGGTCATTCGTGGTTGTCTTTGAAGCTGAACCAACTCATGAAGGTAGTGGCGAAACAACATTTTTAAGTCGCTTCCACAATGAAGACACAGAAATTCAGGCATGGTCTCAAGTGAAAGGTGTTGGTCATTACCAGTGGCTACAAGGATCCATGAATCATTTGCCTCGTGAACAACAACTTGAGTATATTGCAGAGACTATGCGTCAAATCTTAGATTTTATATGTTTGTGAGTATATATCTCAAATGATTTCTTGGAGATCTCGTAGCTAGAAGAGGAGGTAATATCAAGGACATACTTATCAGAACCTTCTAGAATATTTTAGAAGGTTCTTAGAACTCTCTAGAACCTTCCAGAGCCTTCTAGCATCTTTTTAATTGGTAGAAGCTGCTTGAAAAGATTTCTAATTGGTGGAAGTTGCTTGAAAAGCTCCCTAGTTGGTGGAAGCTGCTTGAAAAGCTTCTTAGGTAGGAATATATATTGGAGTCAAGACTGAAGAGTTCTTCAGTCTTGATAATACATCTCTTGGAGCTCTAACTCACATCTTTGGTGTTTTTTTTGTACTCATCTCATTAATCTAGTTTCTTGCCAGTTCTTCTTGAACTTCTTATTTAGACTTCTAGTCTATATTCTATGTCCGTGACAGTTGATTCCTTAATGTCCCTCAAATGTTCTACAAAGTAAAATGCATATCAAATCATCAATGGCTTTCT
>JAWRVF010002105.1:0-20622 GCA_036785485.1 Physcomitrellopsis africana
ATCCTCAACCCTTTGAAAACTCATAAACCTATTGCCAATCAAATCCAAAATCTAGAACCAAAAATTTCTATGTTGGAGTTTGGAGATAATCTATTTTGCACCCATGTACCTCCATCCTACATGGGTGCCTTTTAAAAACCTAAGAAAGTATTTCTTGGCTCTAAAGGCATCTCTCTTAGCTGCTCTCTATGCTTTTTATGAATAAGCTTTACAATAAGAATTTGCACAGCGTTCTTCCCATTACAACTACGAATCTTGACATAATGAGAACCATCATTCAAGACTCTAATCTCCATCTTAGCAGTTGCAATATAAAATTGATCAAGTATTACCGAATATGTAGTAGAGTTTTGTACAAAGAAGTTTTGCTCCTCCTCCACATCTCCAAACTTGATCTTCACAATTGGATAAGCTTCATATAGATCACCTTCTTCATTATTTGCTTTGAACTTGCTTGTGTCACCTTTCTCCATCTCTTTGCCCTTCTCTCTCCACTCTTTTGATAATAGTGTATCACCAGAATGAACAAAAGAAGATACCTTTTCTGAATTTGTCTCTTGAGAAGCTTTTTTGTTCTTTGGAGACTTCTTCTTGCTTACAAGCTCAGTAATATCTTCCTCGTGAATAACTCTATCCCTCTTTTCTTCAATCACACATTTTTGAATTTGGATGGTCTGGGCTTCTTTTGTTAAGCCTTGCGCTCCTCCATATTCAAATTCACCTTGATTTTGGATACATGTTGTATCCATAATAACCCTTGTATTATTCATATTCATTCCAGGAAATATTTGTAAAACCTCATTTTTCATTTATCTATTAAAAAATCCTTCTATTTTTTTAACTTTCTCTTCTTGAGCCTTATTAAAGCCAATTTTTTTCTCTTTTTGATAGCCATCATTAATCATAGAGTCACATTTGAGAGCAAATACCTGGCTAATTTCTTCCTCTTCATTCATAGGTACGCGAGTATCCAATGCTTCTGCCATAATAGCTTCAATTTTGGCATTGTTGGCATCATCCTTCTCCTTCACTTTGTCTTTTTTCCATCCCTCCTTTGATAATGATATGTCTCCAAGACAAGGAGAAGAAGGTACATTCTTTGGCTTTTGTTCGTCTTGAGCTTCTTTGTTTATTGGAAACCTCCTCTTGCTTATAGGTATTTGAGATCTTCTCAACTCAATCATTTCTACCTTTAGATCTTGTATGCCCTTAATCAGCTCTTCAATGGGATCATCTTGAGTAGTCTTATTTGTCTTTTGCAGTGGTATTGAACTTGGGATTGTAGCTATTGGCTCCAACAGTGATAATGACCTCCCAGTCTTAATCTTTTGTTGCTTGGCCACAAGCCCTACTGTCTCTTTCACTAGCCCCCAATTATTTGTGAATCCATTCTCAGATGTTCTATCTGCAAGATGAAAAAAGAACTTGTCCTCCAAATCTTCATCAATTGCTTGTAAAAATAACTCAATCTTCTTGGTTTCCAACAACTCCTTCTCATGCCTTGTTAATTGATTAAACTTTGTTTCAAATTCCCTGATTAATTTATTTGGAGCCATTTGATTCCCTGGCCTTTGTTCAATCCATTCTAGAAATGATCTTTTAGTCATCCTCTCAGAGTCTTCTTCAAAAAACTCATCTTTCAATAATTCCTCAAATTTATTCCATGATATAACCCCTTCATGCAATTCGTGTACTCTTTCTCTAACTTCTGGTATGACTGCCAAATCAAAGGTGGTGATCATTCTCACCTCTGAAATTTGATGCACTTCCATTTCACATGTGTATATCCTCAAAAATTTGGTGATATTTCTTCCTTCAAACCTCCCAACCTTATCCACTACTGCTTGTAAGGCCTTTGTGGTGCTCTTGTCATCTTCTTGAGCCCGTTGCCTCTCATCCATAAACTGAGCAAATGCTTGAAATAAATCATAGGCACCTACTCCCCCTGATAATCCAAATCCAAGATTTTGATCCCCCATCTTGGCTTAATGAGTAATTAATGCCTCAAGGCTCTCTCAGTGGAAGCACCAATAATGTCGGGGTAGAGAGAATCTGCCTCAAGAAAGCGCTGGGCTTCTGGCTGCCACTAATTACTCAAGCAAGATTCAAGTACAATAAAAAACCCCCAATTTTATATAAAAGAGATCTCCATAGGGCTATTACACCCAATACACAAGCCTAATTTCCTCAAACCACTCAAAACATAACAAAATACTCTAAACCCTCATTCTCCGGTAGGACGGGAATTTTTTCCGAACTTCAATAACCCATAACTTTTAATCCAACCGTCCAAAACTACTCCAAATTTACATGAAGTACTGATATATTCTTCACAACTACCACCACAAATTTCAACTGTTGATTCATTATCGATCTTTAGATATCGCCAAAACCCTAGCAGTAGCTTTAACCCCTTGTTTACAAATAGCCATGTAATAAATTCTTCATATCTCACAATCTAAAAGTCCAAATGCTATGAAACTTTGATGTATAGCTTCTTAGCACAATAATACACCTTCTTGGAAATTCTGAGACAAAAATTCGTCCAAAAACTTAAGATATGGCAAACCCCATCACCATCAACAAAACGGTCTACTTATTGCCTTGGAATTGGATGCGCTGTCTTCAACTCTTCATATCTCCTTCGTCTAAACTCAAAACTTAAGAATTCCTTCGTAACAGACGTAGATCTTGAAATCACCTTTCCAACCGCACCGTCCGATCTCCAAAAGCCTCCGTACAACTCCGCGAAATCCAAAAAGAGTGACAGTATGTATAAAATCCACTCTCTAACTTTGAACAAGTATATCTTCTTCACCCTAACTCCAAATCGCCTAAAATTTCCTCTCAAACTATACCCAAAATCCTAAAATTTACAACCCTACCTCTGAAATTGCAAATCCTCCTTATGAAGTCGCCGAAACCCTTGTTAAGGTCGCGGGCAGCCTCCTCAAAGCCCATTGGGCATGGTATTCGACCAATAGGGATGAAGTTCCCTATTCCTTGCCTTCATCCGACCATGGCTTGATTTCATCCCTCCCAATTAGCCTCTTACTAGCTTGAATTTTCATCCTTAAGTCCCAACCTTCTCTCAAGGCTTCATACTAAACATTTAGATCTTATAATTTTTAAATACCATAACTAAAATAAGTAAAATAAAATAAAGTTTCTTCTATCAACCACTTTTAATTTAATTTACTAACCATTCTAACACATATCTAAATCTATAAACATATTAGGCATTTTGAGTGGATTTTACATACTGTAAGCAATTACAGTACGACACCGTCGTCAAGCTCAATTGAATATGTCGCTATCTAGATTTGACTTTGTTATTACTTATCGGCCTGGAAAGCAGCAAGGACTATCTGATGCCTTATCAAGAAGATGATATCTTGCGCTGAAGATTGGAGAAGCAGTGCTTGGTCAGTAGTATACAACATTATTAAAGCGAGAGCAATTCAGGATTTGTGCTGCTGTGGTGCCAATTGATGCTGACTTCTTCAACCAAGTACGTGCTGCGACCATTGAAGATTCAATAGTCCTTGATATTAAGCAGCGTATCAATGATGACAAGTTCAAGGTTGAAGGAGATCTCATATACTTTGAAGAGCAGCTGTATAGCCCAAAAAGGCCAGCACGACTTCGAGTCCTTCAACCTCGTCATGACTTTCTAGCTGCGGGATATTTTGGATTCAACAAAACCTTGGAATTCATTTGCCGAGATTTCTGGTGGTCTCAAATGTGGAAGGATGTGAAGGATTTTGTCCTCTCTTGTGACATTTGTTCAAGATCCAAGAACCCTCGACATTGCCCTTATGGACTTCTACAGCTAATGCCCATTCCGTGTCATCCATGGTCTTCAGTTTCCATGGACTTTATTACAGATCTGCCGCCATTGAATTCATTTGACAGCATCTTTATTGTGGTGGATCGACTTACAAAGATGGCACATTTTATCCCTTGCAAGAAGACATTGTCAAGCAAAGATACAGCAAGGCTCTTCTTTGATAATGTGTATTGATATCATGGTCTACTAGATGATATCGTGTCGGATCGAGGAACCCAATTTGTATCAAAGTTTTGGAGATCTTTTTTTAAAATATTGAAGGTAGACATCAAGCTTTCTTTGGCATTCCATCCTCAAACTGACGGCCAAACGGAACGGGTGAATCAAGTTTTGGAACAATATTTACGATGCAGCATCAACTATCAGCAAGATGATTGGACTGCATATCTATCGCTAGCCAAGTTTGCATATAACAACACCCTTCATGGGTCGACTCAAAAAACACCATTCTTTTTCAACTATGGGTACCATCCGAAGCTTGATCTATTGAGTCCGTCAGCGAATAACAACCCAGTAGCTGAAGGATTGGTGCAGCAGCTATCGGAGCTTCAAACCACATTGAAGCTTCAATTGCAAATTGCCCAGGAGTCTTACAAAGCATCCACAGATAAATTTTGGAATCAAGCATCTAATTTCAAAATTGAAGATAAAATATGGCTGCCTCGATGAAATATCAAGACCAAGCGGCCATGTGATAAGTTGGACTACCGGAGATTGGGACCATTTGTTATCCAGAAGCAGATCAATCTTGTGGCGTATCGCTTAGAGTTACCAGCTGCTATGAAGATACACCCTGTCTTTCATGTTTCTCTGTTAGAGCCTTATCGAGAATCGTCTTTTCTTGGAAGAGTGCAATGTCCGCCACCTAGTATAGAAATTGAAAACAACGAAGAATATGAGGTGGAAAGGATATTAGATTCACGGCGAAGATGGAATAAATTAGAGTACTTTGTGCATTGGAGCGGCTACGATATTAATGAAAGAACATGGGAACCGGCCAAAAATCTTGCCAATGCATCTCAAAAGGTACGGGAATTCCATCGACGATATCCTAATAAACCAAAAGCTGGTCATTAACAAAGCGTGAAGATGAAGCCTTCTCTGGAGAAATGAATAGAAAAAGGATCCAGGTCTCATCAAAACATAACTTGTTGTATTTTGTAGTATCAAGATATCTAATATCAAAGTGTATTTAGATATGGCTAGTGAGAATGTAGATACTGTACTAGTGGTACCATCTCAACCGAGTAGCTCACGACGTTGACCTCGAGATGAAGAATTAGAAGAGCCAAGAAGACGTCAAAGAATATCAAGCAGCAGGTCACTTGTAATTGTCTTTGAAGTTGAACCAGCTCATGCAAGTAGTGGCGAAGCGATATTTTCAGGTCGTTTCCACAATGAAGATATAGAAGTTCAAGCATGGTCTCAAGTGGAAGGTATTGGTCATTATCAGTGGCTACAAGGACCCATGAATCATCTACCTCGTGAACGACAACTGGAGTATATTGCAGAGACTATACGACAAATTTTCAATTTCCCACGTTTGTGAATATATATGTCAAATGGCTTCTTGGAGACCTTGAAGCTAGAGGAGGAGGTGATGTCAAAGACATACTTTCTAGAACATTCTAGAAGTTTCCTAGAACTCTTTAGAAACTTCCAGAGCCTTATAATATCTTCATAGTTGGTAGAAATTGCTTGAAAAGCTTTTTAGTTAGTAGAAATTACTTGAGAAGCTTCCTAGTTGGAGGAAGCTACTTGAGAAGCTTCTTAAGTAGGAGTATATATTAGAGTCGAGGCTGAAGAGTTCTTGTAATTCTTGTTTGTTCTTAGAAGATCAATTATAAGATCCATAACAAAGAATTATTGGCAATTGTTAATGCTTTTGAAGAATGGTGCTATTTGTTGGAAAGGATTCAACACAAGATCATGGTATATATTGACTACAAAAATTTAAAATATTTTATGAGTGTTTGAATTTGAATTGCCTATAAATATAATAGAATATGTTATTATTTTAATTTGATTTTGTGATTACATATCATTTGAGAAAATTTAAGAAAATATCTTAAGAAAATCTTAAGAAAATATCATGTAAAAACCTTCACTTTTATATAGGCATTTTCTCTAAGATAGAATAGATCCTGCTAGAAGCTTATTAGTTATCATGTCAAATCTTCACATTTCAAGGGAATTGTAGGAACATGAGTCCGAAGATTCTTCTGCCACACAAGTGATTGGAAAACCATTGCAACTTTCACAACCAGCTAGGTTTGGAAAACAGAAACAAGGACAAGAAGAAATATTCCAATCTTAAAAAAAAAGGCAAATAATATAATGATATTGCAAAAGATAATTTTTATTGATAAAATCTTTTGTATTTAAATAGATTTATACAAAAAAGTTCAAATTGTTACAAAACCTTTTAAAGCCTTATTCACTTGCAAAGACTTATTTCTTCTTAGACTTTAAAGTTTGAGAACTCTTGATTAAATCATTTAATTTCTATAAAATTTTCTCTAAAGTATAGATAATTCTTTTAAGCTTTATTGCAAATATGAATCAATTATAAATTCATTATTATTTATTCAATATCAAAAAAATGCTAGTAAGTGCTTAAAAACCTAGCTCAGAGACACATGAGGACTATTTTCTTCATATCTCACAAATCCAAAACTTAAATGCCATAAAATTTTTGTACATAGTCTTATGACATAAACATATATAATTTTAAAAATTTTGAGCCAAAAATCTATCAAATTGTCTATGATATAGCTCAAAACATAACCACTAGTCAAATATGATTATTTACTACCCTTAGCCTATAAGCATTGACTTCAACTTCTAATATCTTCTTCACTATAACTTGGACTTCATCAAGCCATATATATAAAGTGTAGCCAAAAAAGTGTTCTTTCAAACTTTGATCACTGATCCTCTATTGCTCTGTGTATGTGTAAGTTATGCCCAAAAGAGTGATAGTAGATACAATTTCAACACTTTAACTTTAAGCACCTATATCTCTTTTATAAAAAATCCAAATTACACAAAATTTGCACCAAAATTGTTGATCTTAGCATCCTTGAAGCTTATTGGGCATGATTTTTGGCCAATAGGAATAGAGATTTCTAGCATGCATCTCCATTCATTCACATGGATGGCCTAACTACCCTCTTTTATATTAAAATCCCTTTTTAATACTTTTTTTATAAGATTTACATAATATGTATTCTAAACATCAAATAAAAGAAGCAAACAAGATCTTAAGGATCACCAATGTCTAACAAAGGTGACTTAAGATATATAAAGGTTATTATCAATATAAAATCAACTTCAAAAGTTACTATCAAAAAAAAAAAAAAAAAAATTGTATAAATCTCAATAATAATCTTTTTAGATAGATTCTTTCTAAATTAACAATCTAACCACATCTTCTAACCAATAAAATCCGCTATTATGGCTTTCACTTAATTGTATAATAAATTGTATATTAAATATATATGTATAATTTTTTTACATGATAGCTAAACCACAATATGACAACGGGAAGTGTTTAAAAGATTGAAGAAGGTTCTAGAAGGTTCTAAAAGATTATAGAAGATTTTTAGAAGACTTAAGAAGATTCTAGAAGATTTTAGAAGATTTTAGAAGATTTTGAAAAACTATGGAAGATTCTAAAAGACTTTAGATGGTTCTAGAAGACTACGGTGTCATATTATAACATATTTATGTGATGAAAAATATAAATAAGAATGATTTTTATTTAATATTCAATTATCTTAGTTCAATAAAAACTCAAGATATTTAAGAAAGGTTTTATGAAAGCCTCTTAGATTATTTTCTTATCTTAATAGCTAATAGATAAAAGTTAGTTATTAATTTTTTCTTCTAGATTGTAGAAACTCTTTTATTATTTTTAAAAAACCATAAATTAATAAAAATAGAATAAAAGAGATAAATAGTTAATATGATTGACACTAAAATTAAATTAAGGATAGGATTCAGCTTAAAAATGCTTAAGATAGATTGGATTGATACCTAGGGATTGACCGTGTATGGGACAAGGTCAAAATCAAATCTCTAAGCACAAAAATAGCCACAAAGGA
This sequence comes from Physcomitrellopsis africana, assembly GCA_036785485.1. NCBI lineage: Eukaryota > Viridiplantae > Streptophyta > Bryopsida > Funariales > Funariaceae > Physcomitrellopsis > Physcomitrellopsis africana. Next base: position 7,957 of record JAWRVF010002105.1, read on the forward strand.
CAAGATATTAAGTCATTTGGAAATTGGCAACTAACGTTGAAGAGCTGGTTTTAAGCTTGTTATAAGAATGTTAGACTTATTTCTATAGAAATTAAAAAGACTAAGCAATTATTATCTAAAGTCTAGATTTGTATTGGAGATTGGATTTTTAGGTAATAAAATTAAGGCCAATACTCTTAGCTATTTTGTACAATTGAAATTATATATATAGTTGAAAATTTGATAATGTGTGGATAATTGAGTGTGCTAAGAGTGAGTCAATATTTGTAACAATCTAATGGTACAATCAGGATTTATTTGATCTTTAATATGAAGAGGTATCAGAAGTTAGAAGTTTAGGGTTGTTTAGAGTTTTTACAATATCTAAAGATTTAATATTCAAATCAAGGTGAAATCTAGCATAGTCTTAGAAGAATTGAAGATCAAGCTATATACTAAATTTTAGCTGAAATTAACTATTGAAAAAGAAGAAATTACTGCTAGGATATTTACATTAACTTTCAAGTTGGCGGCCAAGTGACATCAATGTAGGTTTCAGTTGATTTTCTATAATCTATAAATTGGATTGAATTGAAATTTTTTAAGCATATAGAAGACTTTGTGAGTCCCACCAATGGATCTTAATTGGTGGATTGATTAAAAATATAATCTTAAATCGTTTAATTATACAAATACTATGATTAGAATTTTTTTTGATTATTTAAGTATTTATTAGAATTTAGAAGTATTTATAAATATAAAAGTATTATTATAAGGAAAGTTACAAAAATGGAGTCTTAGTAAGTTTTGAAAGCAATTGTTTTAGTTGATTTAATATTTTTATTTGCTATTAAATATTAAGAGTTAGTTATTAAGACCAATATCTATATTGGCCTTTTAACTACATATATTAATCATTAAAATTTTTTAAATATTATTTAATAGATAGAAGAAGCATGAAAAAGAAATCTCATGTCTTTTTAATTATTTTTGTAGAAAATAGGATTTTGAGTTGATTTTCATTGATTTTATTATTATAAATTTTTTTTCAAGGTAGAACAAAATAGTCTTAAATTGATGTTATCATCTTAGAAATATTATAGAGATTTTTAGAATTTATTTAGAATTTATTAAGAATTTTTAGAGCAATTTTGAAGACTTTAGTGAAAATGAGTTTTACCACTTTGGGAGCCATTATGAAGAAATGGAGCAAGATTTGAAGGCCATGCAAGGTTCCTAGGCTATTAGGGTGTTTTTAAACACCATAAGAAAGTCAAAAATACAAAATTATTAGTTCTACTAGTATAAAATAGGAGGACCAGCAGCTAGTATAGTCATTGTAGGAAGGGAGGTGCACAAGTCCTGTATGGGTTGTGGCACCTTGGATGTAGGTAGGAGGATAAGACTAAGGCCTCGTGGCCTCTCTAGGACATCCATATACAATATTTGTGAGCCTTGGTGAGGTTCAAACCTATGATCTTTTAATAAATTATCCTTGAGGTAAAAATTTCCATTTAACTTTTTCATTATTTATCTTCTAACTTTGAATTATCATAACTTATTCATAGTAACTTGGATTTATATGTTTTTTACATCATTAAAAAGATAAAAAAATTATCTACTTAAAAATGTGTATATATATATATATATATATATATATTATTATTAGATAAAAATCTAGTAAACAAACTATAATTAGTTTTGTAGTATGTAATTACTTAATTACACATATTTTACTTGTTTTGTGTTGTTCTTCTCCTTCATTGTTGTTTATTGCTCCTTATATTTTATACCATAATTTATAAGCAACTCTTAATTGAGGCCACCTTATAACTTGGATTGAGGAGTGAACTTTACCCTCACAGACTTATTTTGACATTTGTATACAAATTTTCATACCAAGTTGTTGATCAAATTAAGAATATTAGCTTACTGAAGTTCATTGATTAAAATTAGGACTTGCAAAGAGAAATCATAGTTACTTAGTTATAAAGATAACTAAGTAATTAGATTTTGTGTATAATTAAAATTACTAAGAAGAGTGTTTTTAAGCACTTTGTATTGACTTAAGCAATCTTATATTGAAATTCAAATCATATTTATTTTATATAGATGAAACCTATTAAAATTTCTTAAGTATTTGTAAACCACAACTTCACCCTCCACAACTAGATGCTAGGCACATTTCCAAACGAGATAACATATAATACGACAATGGAAGGTTTTAGAATGTAGTGACCTAAAGTATATTCATGACATCACCTCTTCTTCTAGCGATGTCAGGTAGAGAGAATCCGCCTTGAGAAAATACTGGATTTCTAGTTGCTACTAGAACTAGCAGGGAACATGAGAGGAAGCCATGCAAGTATCTTATATATTTGTATAATACTTATTCAAGCTTCCATATTATACTTGTATTATACTTATATAAAACATATATAAATATAAAATATAATCCTTTATATAATACTTGTACAAATATTTGTATAAATATTTTATATAATATTTATAAAATAATTATATAAATATTTAATATAAATACAAATATTTATATTTATATAATACATATAGGTAGAGTATGTATATACTCAAATATATCTCAAAATTCAACCACATATGAGGAATACAAGTTATACAACTAGCTGAAATTAAATAAATCACTAAAAATTCATCCAAATGTCAAATCAAGCATGCATATAGCTAATAGAAAGCTAATAATATATTATAAAATTTATCAAAATTTCACAAATAGAAGTCTTATCATTTAAAAGTTATGGCTAATTGAAGTAGGTACTAAAAATTTCTAGCAAACTGCAAAGATTACAAAGCTCCTCTTACTTCAGCTTCCATTGTGATCACTTGCCTTCTTCAAATTGGATATGCAATAGCTTTTTTAAAAGGCTACTCTATTATCTAACTTGTCTTTAAATCTTATGCATATATCTATCAAACTTTAGATTTTATGGCTAATTGAAACTACCCTTCAAATCCTCGTGACAATTTGCCCTCTTACCACTTCATAGCTCATAAAATTCTCATAGAAGCTTCAAATATGTTGATTTTAGTTCTCATGGTGTCATGGACTTACTTAAGCCACTACTAGAACTTTCAATAGTCTTTTAGAATCTTCTATAGCTTTTGAAAATCTTTTAGAATCTTCTAGAACCTTCTACAATCTTCCTCAACCTTCCAAGACCTCCCGCAAATTTTTTAGAGTCTTCCAAATTCTTCCTCAAGCTTCTAGAATTTTCTAAGATACTCTAAGAAGGTCCAATAGGACATAAGGCCTTATAGTATAAATAAAAGGCAAGACTGAAGAGCACCTCAGTCTTGCCAACACAAGTCTTGGAGTAATCCAGAGTGTTGCCTTGTTCTTGATATTAATCCAGTTTCGTATTCTTGATCTAGTTCTTGTTCTTGTCCATTCAGTTCTTTGTTCTTGAAGTTATTGTGGTTTTGATTTCTTCTCCTTAATTCTTTGCTAACCTGCTAACTTGTATCCTTGACAGTTTGGCAAGACTGACTTACATAATCATATCAGAGCTTAGATCTCTTGATAAAGAGTGGATTATCCCTTTTCAAGATACTATTGTGTTCTAAAGGAGTACGGACTACCCCCCTCTAGATTGATATGTTTACTTGTTGTAGTTGATTTTTCTTTAGAAAGAGTGGATTATCCCTTTCTTAAGTTATATTACTATATTTTAGAGGTTGCGGATTACCCTCCTCTAAACTAATTGTCTCAAAGTATTCTTTTTAGTATAGAAAATACTAACAGCTTAGCAATTTTTTTTTTTTTTAAGATGGAAATAGATCAGGTTAATGGAGGTGCATCCTCATAAACAGAGAATAGAGTAGCAACACTTCCAAATCTTCGAGCCCTATTGGATAAAGTACAAGAAGAAATGACATTCTTCTGCAATCCAAGAAAAGAATCACAAATGGAGCAAGTATCTGAAGAAACTAAGCGAGAAATTCATAACTTAGAATAAGAAATTATTTGATTAAGAGAAGCGAGCGGTAAACAAGCTATGCATTGTCACGAACACAAATTATAGACTTGAAGTCTAAACAAGAAGTTCAAGAAGAATTGGCAGAAACTGGATTAATCAGATGAATACAAAAATAACACCAAAGAGGTGAGCTAGAGCTCCAAGAGATGTGTTGTTGACACTGAAGAACTCTTCACCCTTGCCTCTAATATATACTCCTACTTAGGAAGCTTCTCAAGTAGCTTCCTCCAACTAGGAAGCTTCTCAAGTAATTTCTACTAACTAAAAAGCTTTTCAAGCAATTTCTACCAACTATGAAGATATTATAAGGCTCTGGAAGTTTCTAAAGAGTTCTAGGAAACTTCTAGAATGTTCTAGAAAGTATGTCTTTGACATCACCTCCTCCTCTAGCTTCAAGGTCTCCAAGAAGCCATTTGACATATATATTCACAAACGTGGGAAATTGAAAATTTGTCGCATAGTCTCTGCAATATACTCCAGTTGTCGTTCACGAGGTAGATGATTCATGGGTCCTTGTAGCCACTGATAATGACCAATACCTTCCACTTGAGACCATGCTTGAACTTCTATATCTTCATTGTGGAAACGACCTGAAAATATCACTTCGCCACTACTTGCATGAGCTGGTTCAACTTCAAAGACAATTACAAGTGACCTGCTGCTTAGTATTCTTCGACGTCTTCTTGGCTCTTCTAATTCTTCATCTCGAGGTCAACATTGTGAGCTATTCGGTTGAGATGGTACTACTAGTATAGTATCTACATTCTCACTAGCCATATCTAAATATACCTTGATATTAGTTATCTTGATACTACAAAATACAACAAGTTATGTTTTGATGAGACTTGGATCCTTTTTCTATTCATTTTTCCAGAGAAGGCTTCATCTTCATGCTTCGTTAATGACCAGCTTTTGGTTTAATAGGATATCATCAATGGAATTTTCGTACCTTTCGTGACGCATTGGCAAGATTTTTGGCCGGTTCCCATGTTCTTTCATTAATATCGTAGCCGCTCTAATGCACAAAGTACTCTAATTTATTCCATCTTCGCCGTGAATCTAATATCCTTTCCACCTCATATTCTTCGTTGTTTTCAATTTCTATACTAGGTGGCGGACATTGCACTCTTCTAGAAAAAGACGATTCTCGATAAGGCTCTAACAGAGAAACATGAAAGACAGGGTGTACCTTCATAGCAGCTGGTAACTCTAAGCGGTACGCCACAGGATTGATCTACTTCTAGATAACAAATGGTCCCAATCTCTGGTAGTCCAACTTATCACATGGCCGCTTGGTCTTGATATTCCATCGAAGCAGCCATATTTTATCTCCAATCTTGAAATTAGGTGCCTGATTCCAAAATTTATCCGCGGATGCTTTGTAAGACTCTTGGACAATTTGCAATTGAAGCTTCAATGTGGTTTGAAGCTCCGATAGCTGCTGCACCAATCTTTCAGCTGTTGGGTTGTTATTCATTGACGGACTCAATAGATTAAGCTTCGGATGGTATTTATAGTTAGAAAAGAATGGTGTTTTTTGAGTCGACCCATGAAGGGTGTTGTTATATGCAAACTCGGCTAGCGGTAGATATGCAGTCCAATCATCTTGCTGATAGTTGATGCTGCATCGTAAATATTGTTCCAAAACTTGATTCACCCGTTCCGTTTGGCCGTCAGTTTGAGGATGGAATGCCAAAGAAAGCTTGATGTCCACCTTCAATATTTTAAAAAAAGATCTCCAAAACTTTGATACAAATTGGGTTCCTCGATCCGACACGATATCATCTGGTAGACCATGATATCGATACACATTATCAAGGAAGAGCCTTGCTGTATCTTTGCTTGACAATGTCTTCTTGCAAGGGATAAAATGTGCCATCTTTGTAAGTCGATCCACCACAATAAAGATGTTGTCAAATGAATTCAATGGCGGCAGATCTATAATAAAGTCCATGGAAATTAAAGACCATGGACGACACGGAATGGGCAATAGCTATAGAAGTCCATAAGGGCAATGTCGAGGATTCTTGGATCTTGAACAATTGTTATAAGAGAGGAATTTATAAAACATCTTCATATTTGGGGCACAAAATCTAGGAAATAAGTTCAGTACATTTAGCCCATCCAAAATGTCCCGTTGGAAATCGTGGCAGTTGAAAGACTCAAAGTCATGCTGGTCCTTTTGGGATATACAATCGCTCCTCAAAGTATAAGAGATCTCCTTCAACCTTGAACTTGTCATCATTGATAAAATGCTTGATATCAAGGACTATTGAATCTTGAACGGTCGCAGCACGTACCTGGTTGAGGAAGTCAACATCAATTGGCACACCAGCAGCACAAATCCTGAATTGCTCTAGGTTTAACAATATTGAACACTGTTGATCAAGCATTGCTTCTCCAACCTTCGGCGTAAGATATGATCTTCTTGATAAGGCATCGGATGACTGTCTTGATTTTCAGTACATAAAGTAATACCAAATCAGTAGATGGCATTCCATTGAGCAGCGGCGGTTTAGAGGCGGTAAATAATAAAATATTCTGAATTCTTGTGATCGTGCTCTCACAGTGTTTTGGATCTTGACTTCTTTGAGAGAAATGGCCCTTGACTCTTGGAAAGAATCTATTATAGCAAGGAGTTCCTTATCATGGATCTTGCAGTTGATCTCAGCCACAGAAAACTTTTGTGAATAGAATGCAATTGGATGAAGCTTATTGTCAATGCCCATCTGCAAAAGTACGGCTCCTAAAACAAAATCCGAAGCATTGGTTTCCAAATAGAAAGCCTTTGCAAAGTTTGAGTATACCAAGATTAAAGCCATAGTAAACGCTGTCTTAAGATTTTGAAATGTTTTTTTTACTAGAAGTCTCCATTCGAGCTTATCCTTACACATCAATCGAGTGAGTGGAACAACAACTTGAGAATAATTCTTGATGAAGATCCAATAGAAGTTAGCAAAGCCAAGAAAACATTGTACATCTTTAATCGTCTTCAAAACTTCCCAAGACACAATTACTTCCACCTTCTTGTGAAATATTGCAACTTGCTAGTCATAACCGATCTAAAAACCATACCGGTTTGGTGAAATAAGTAGCTACCAACTTGGCGTAGGAATAACCTTTGCGTAATTTTTTGAGTACCAAACGAATGTGCTTCTTATGCTCTTCTTTGTTCTCAGAAAATATCAAGATATCATCTAGATAGATGACAACAAAATCGTCTAGATATTCTCAAAAAATATCGTTCATCATGTATTAAAAAACCACCGGAGCATTGGTAAGACCAAATGGCATGACATTATATTCAAAATGACCATATCTTGTATGAAAAGCTGTCTTCCATTCGTCTCCTTCTTTGATTTGCACAAGGTTGTAAGCTCCCCTTAGATCAATCTTTGTAAGGATCTTTGCACGTCCAAGTTGTTCCAGAAGACTAGAGATCAAAGGTAATGGATAGCGATTCTTCTTTGTCACCTTGTTGAGACCTCAATAGTCCACGCACATTCGTAGTGAGCCATCATTCTTCTTCGCAAATAAGATTGGTGCCCCAACTAGCGATTTTGAATGACAAATGAAGTTCTTGGCTAGATTCTCGTCAATATATTTTCGCAACTCAGCCAACTCTATCTGCGATAGGTTGTAGATTGAGCCAAAAGGCGGTTGTGCTCCTTCTTGCAATTTTATGGCACAATTATATGGTCGATGTTCTGGTAGCATGTCGGCATTCTTCTTTTGGAACACGTCTTGAAAATCCTTGTATTGTTCCGATATTCCTACTGCTGAAATCTGCTCTCCACTGGTTGGAGCCACATAAATGACCACTGGTGTGCCTTCCTTGCATGATCTTACAAACGTTCTTGCTCCAATGAACAAGGATTTTTTGGTTTGGGGTCTTCTTCCAAGCTTGTCCTCAGGTTGTTCTATAGGAAATGTTATCCTCCGCAACCTCCAATCTATAGATGGATTATATTTTTTCAACCAAGAAAGACCAAGAATAATAGGATTTGATGGAGTGCTAATAATGTTGAAAATAATATAACTACTATGGTCTTTAAACGTCACTTCTATAGGTTCTGATTTATGGGTGATACTACCAGATAATAAAGGTCATCCATCTATTACTTCTACGTGAACACGTTTGAATTTTTGTATTAGGAGAATTTTGTGACGCTTAGCAAATTCTTGGTCTAAGAAACAAGCAGATGCTCTTGAATCTAATAAGGCTAAGGTTTTTAGTTTTTCAGGACCAAAAGACAAAGGAATTGTAAAACAACGGGCAGGTTGAGTAGAAAGAGAGGAACCTGGTTTTGATTTGTCTAGCTGCACAATTCCTATTGTGGCTGGGCATCCTCGTTTTTTTGAATAAACACACCTCTATTCTTGATGCTGCGTCTATTTTGCTTCTTCGGACAGTTTCCAACTCTATGGCCTTCTCCACCGCAATAAAAGCACAAACCTTTCTCCATACGCTGCTTCTTTTCTTCTGGAGTAAGGGATTTGATATGTACCGCATCAATCTGTATGTCCTTTGTCTCTGCTTGTGAATTTAGGCTACTTGCCGATATAATTGCACCGCAATGACTTGTATATTGTCTGGAGCATTGGTCTTCGTGGCGTTGAAATAGGCGGTTATCGCACTTTACAGCTTGGCTAATGGCTTTGTTGAGCGTTCGTGGATCAGGAAGAGATAACAACAAATCCTTCACGTCATCTCTTAGACCCCAATAGAATTGGCTCATCAATGCTTCTTCATCCCAGTTGATGTTGCATGCCAATTGCCTGAAATCCAATGCATAGATTGATACAGAGCGAGTCCTTTGTTGTAGCAATTGAATTTTTGTTGTAGCCCATTGAGCCTTGTCATGCTCGCCAAATGCTTCTGCAAATGCCTCCAAAAAAGTCTCAAAGTTGTTCAAAATTGGTGATCTTTTTTCAAACAGAGGAGCAAACCACGATAGAGCTTGTCCCGTAAACAAAGTTCCAACCAATCCAACGCGTGATTCCTCCGTCGGATAACGTTCGGATTGTAGAGCTGTTATTAACTTGATTTGATTGATGAAACCTCGAAACTTGGAGCGTGTGCCATCAAACTTGTCTAGAAGGCTAATATGAGGTTCCTTTCGTTGTGGAAGTAATGGTTCTCGTTGAATCACAAGTAAAATTACTTCTTCTGGTGTAGAAACTTGAGGTTGATGAAGCCCAGATTGTGCTATTCTAGATTCTCGATCATTATGAAGTCTTGCAAAGACTCCTTCCATCACCGTAGTTCTTTGTGATAACGTAGCAAGAGCATTCATAATGGCATCCATCTTGGACTCCAAACTTTCACTCATATTAATGTCTTGACCTCCAACCATTCTAAGAGAAAAGAAGTAATTGTTTCTACAAAGAGGAAATATTGGTTTAGAAGAGGGTACTCCGCAACCTCTAAAACGCCTTAAGACCTTTAAGAAGAGGGGTAATCCACTCTCTCCAAGAAGAATAAAGACAATATGACAAAAAAGATGTGATTTGGGAGGTAATGTAGCGCCTAAAATATTAGTGTACCTTCAGAAGAGGGTAATCTACGCTCAGCCGAATGGAGCCCATTTCTATTATCCACGGTGAGGTGGTCTTGACAGCATCCCGGATCTGAGTACAGACTTGAAGTCTAAACAAGAAGTTCAAGAAGAAGCTGGCGAGAATTGGATTAATGGGATGAATACAAAAGCAACACCAAAAGAGGTGAGTTAAAACAAGAGATGTGTTGTCGAGACTGAAGAACTCTTCAACCTCGACTCCAATATATACTCCTACCTAGGAAACTTCTCAAGCAGCTTCCTCCAACTAGGGAGCTTTTCAAGCAGCTTCCTCCAACTAAGGAGCTTTGCAAGCAACTTCCACCAACTAGGAAGCTTCTCAAGTAGCTTCCACCAACTAGGAAGTTTCTCAAGTAACTTCTACAAACTAAAAAGCTTCTCAAGTAATTTCTACCAACTAGGAAGATATTAGAAGGTTCTAGAAGTTTCTAGAGAGTTCTAGAAAACTTCTAGAATATTCTAGAAGATTTTAACAAGTATGTCCTTGACATGCACACAACTTCTTTAGAAGTTTGAAGTTTAATAAGCCAAAAGCCAAAATTGGTATGCTTGTGAGAAGGTTTTGATGGAACAAAGATCCAACTTTTCGGGGGTTTTGTACAGCAAATGCGACTTTTGCATTATATCCATCTCGTTACCTAGATGGATTCATTCAAGTCGCTTTTGTGGGCACCCTTTTATTAAGAAGTGCTCGATCATGGTTTGTGCCACTATTAAAAAAGAATTCTTCGATCCTGTACAACTTAGAAGCTTTTATGGAAAGATTTATTGCTATCATATCTTGCACCAAGAATAGGAGACATTATATTGGATCAACAAAAATCAATCATATTGAAGCCGTCTAATTTGCAATTAAAGATATCGACAATATCTACCCATACAGATACAACTCTCAAGATGGAAATTCAAAAAGCAATAAAGACAGATCTATTTATAAAGAACATCCAACAACGTTTAAAAAATACACATGTGGAAGAAGACAATAATTTCAAATTGAAAGATGGATTGTTATACTTCAAGAATCTCTTATATGTTCCTCGAGGACCTACAAGACTTCAAATCTTTCAAGCTTGACATGACCTTCCAGCAGCTGGACACTTTGGCTTCAATAAGACCTTAGAATTGATATCAAGAGACTATTGGTGGCCTCAAATGTGGAAATTGGTGAAAGAATTCACGATGGCTTCCTGCCTCATCCCTTGAGGGTACCTGCAGACTGGTATGGACTTACACCTTTACTTCGGTTCCTAAGGGCCGTTATCCTATGGACTTCAATAAATTTTGTTGGATTGAATGGAAAGGAATTTAATGGTTGTAGAGGCCAATGAAGAACTTAGATGGCACTTTATCGCTACGCCAGTATTTTGGAGAAAACTGACCCGAGTTTTTATTGATAATTGTGAATATGGCCTTGTAATTGATATTATTTCAGATCGAGGACCACAATATATATCAAACTTTTGGAGAGGATTATTTTGGCTTTTAAAGGTCAAGATCAACCTCTCATCTGTTGTCGTGTTGTGGTTTGGCTATTATGTAAAAAAATTGTACATGTATATTTAATGTACAATTTATTGCTTAGCTAAATGAAAGTCATATCGGTGGATTTTATTGATTATAGGATGTGATTAGGTTGCTAGTTTAGAAAAGATCTATTAAAAGGATTATTATTAAGGTTTATACAACCTTATTTTTTTTTTAGTAGTGACTTTTGAAGTTAATTTTATATTGATAGTAACTTATATATATCTTAAGTCACCTATGTTACACATTGGTGATCCTTAAGATCTTATTTATTTCTTTTATTTGGTGCTTAAAGCACCAAGTATGTAAATCTTATAAGAAGAAGGGTTAGAAAAGGGTTTTTAGTATAAAAAGAGTAGTTTGGCCATCCATGTGGATGAATAGAGGTAGATGATAGAAATCTCTATTCTAATTGGCCAAAAATCATGCCCAATGGGCTTCAAGGAGGCTGCCGGAGGGTTTATTAGGAGTTAGGGTTTGTTTTTCAAACGGAGTTGAACATCAGAGGCTAGGATTATAAGGTTTAGGTTTTTGGATCTGATTTAGGTGCAAAATTTGTGTGATTTGCACTTTTTATGAAGAAGTTATAGGCGCCCAAAGTTAAGGTAATGATTTTGGACCTACTGTCACTCTTTTGGGTATAACTCGCGCACACAGAGAGCAATTGAAGATCAGCAACTAGGGTTAGAGAGACCATTTTTACAACTACATTTTTTATGTACAACTTAATAAGATCCAAGCTAAGATGAAGGAGATATTGAGAGTTGAAGTCAATGCTTACAAACTTAAAGGCAGTAAGTGACCCGCTTACATAGTGGTTATATTTTGAGCTATATCTTAGATAATTTGATAGATTTTTGACTCAAAATTTTTAAGACTGTATATATTTATGTCACAAGACTATGTGCAAAACTTTTGTGGCATTAGGATTTTGGGTTTGTGAGATATAAGGAAAATAGTGCTTGGGTATCTCTGAGCTAGGGTTTTAAGTACCTACTAGGGATTTTAAGATATCAGACGATCGAAATTGAATTTATGATTGATTCTTTCTTATAATGAAATTAAAGAAAATCATCTATACTTTGAACTAAATTTTATAGAAACTAAATAGTTGGATTAAGAGTTATTAGACTCTAAAGTTTAGTAAGAAATAGGTCCTTGCGGGTGAATAAAGTTTTGAAGGGTTTTTGTGGAAATTTGAACCCTTTTTGTACTTGAATATAAGAGGGTTTATATATATAACTTTTTTTTTGTGAAATTTTTATATTATTTGTCCTTTTTATTGAAGACAAACGACCTATTGGATTTTGCCATCAAATTTCAAATAAATTCTTCACAACCAGGTACCCAGTGTATTCCTAGATAGAAGGCCACGTCATACGACACCGCTTACCATCCTCAAACTGACGAACAAATAGAACAAGTGAATCAGATCTTGGAATAATATCTTCATTGCAATATAAATTATCAACAAGATGATTGGACGGACTTTCTACCATTGGCTGAGGTTGCATACAATAATTCCAAACATTCTTCAACAAAGTAAACTCCATTCTTTTCAAACTATGGAT